>JAUEJL010087671.1:0-26788 GCA_032274825.1 Drosophyllum lusitanicum
GTTGGTCCTCAAGTTCCGCCTTTGTGAGGATTAACAAGTTTGTTCTTCGTGTTGGTTCAAACCAGTTGAGTTTGAATTAGGATAACACGAGGAGGTCATTAAAAAACCCTTCAATAATGAGAAAAAAGTTAATAAGATTTTGAAAATTATGTTGATGTGGGTGAATAGTAATGTTTGTGTGAGAGGGTGTGCTATTGTGGGAGAGTATATTTTAAATGAATAAAAAGTTAAAGAGAGAAATAGTTAAAGATTAAGTGGATGAGATTAATTCAGATAGAATAAAAGGTCAAGATTTTGTCTTGATCGAAAACCCACCTTTCAAATCGAAACCTTAAACTATTAAAACACACCCAAAAATCAAAACATGTAAAAAAACCCCAAATCTAAACACACTCTCAAACACATGGTGGTGCATGATGGTGACTATGTCGTCGTGATGGAGATGGTGACGATGATTTGCTTGGTGGTGCACGATGGTGTAAGGCATGGTGCATGATAGTGGTGGAGATGAGAGGCACTGGTTTGTTGTGGTGTCTTCTCCGACGAGGTGGTGGGTGGTGGTGATTATGGCAGAGTGAGAGAGATTGAGTGAGGGGTCGTAGGTGGTGGTGATGTAGCCAGGGGGAGATGGTGGGTGACGACGATTTTCTACAACGAGGGGAGGAAAGGCGGTGGTCTTCTCCGGCGATGAGAAGGTGAGGTGGTGGTAGCCGGTAGGGTTGGGAGAGTGAGGAGAGAAAGAAAAAAAGGGGGATGGAGGGCCAACCGTTAAAGAAAGAGAAAAAGGGAGGGGGAATGGTTTATATGTTTAATAATTATTATAAAAAGAATATTGATTTTATATTAATGAAATAAATAAAAATGAGGATTTGGGTAGAATAGTCGATTTTAAAAACTTAACTGAACTAGTTAACGGAAACGTTAAGAAAGACTATCTATGCAATAAAGTGGTAGTTAAATGATAGAATTTGCAACTTTTTCAAAAAAAGGGACTAAATCTCAATTTGTGAATAGTTAAAGGAAATGGCCATTTATAAAATTAACTCAAAATCAAAATGATGTTAGATACATACAAAAATGTATTATTTTATGACACTTGCGGGGTTGATTTTGATATTAGATATGAAAAAATGTTACCTCCCAAATGAATAAAAATACATGATATATGTAGCTAGCAGCACCTAAATAAGGTAATGACACACTCACATACCTCTTTAATAAAGGATAATTTTGTTGTTTTAATATTTGTTCATTAAAGATGTATGTGAGTGTGACATCATCTAGCTTAGATGCTAAACTGCTAATCAGTAAAATTTAATAAAATTTGAAGACTAATCACTCAATGTATTATATAATTTAACCAAAAATACAAACCATAGGGACCTAAAGTCCTAAACTAGACATTAAACAATTGAGGGGCCGGCCTAACCTTGTATAATATGAAAAATAACTATTTATTAAGAGTATTTTTTTTCAACCTTTCATACACTAATTTTTTACATGCTCTTATTAAAAAACGTGTCACATCATTTAGCTTATATTCTTAAAACAAATAAACACTCATATTACATTGTTAGGAATTCCAAATTCCACGGCCTTCTTTGACCTAGCCCCTTTTCAAGTATATTATCATACTTTTTTTTCTTTTACTAATCACGTATGTGTGTCATTGATGGGACATCATCGTACCACTGCATGTGTTACAGACTACAATTTTTAAGGTACATCATACCATATTTATATACTCATGTTACCATCATACGATACATTTTAAAATGTTCATGAGTTAGTTTGACAATCATTTATCCTTTGTATTGTGAGTCACATCAATTACAATGATTTTGTAAACATTTCGGTCAACAATGAGTTTGCTCAACTTAAAACATAATTTTTTTTCAAAATAAGGATATTATATATATATAATTATACATATATATATGTAACAATTTGCAGGAAATATGAACAGTAGTTTTTTTTTCTTTTTCTGCATAAATCAAATTATATATTTATGTATCCAATTATGAACACAAAGTAATGTTGGGCGGAGTGGTAAGGCGTGGACGTGGAATATGCTTGAGGTTTTGAATTTGATTCCTAATATAGGTAATTTGCAGTTCTTATTTTGCGTTAAATCATGGTTGTACACGGACTTCCATTATCTTTATTTTTTTAAAAGATTTTAAAATTTTTTCTATCTAATTAGTAATTTCATTCTCCATGAATACTTTATTTTTTTTCTTTTCCAACCTTTTAGAGCTATTTATTTATGTTTTTAGACGTTAATTTATTTTATAACTTTGTTCTTTTATTTAATATTTCTACTTGATTTTAGATTTTATTGTTGTGTTCAGTTTTTATTCTAACATTATAATTTAAAACCGCTCTTTACGTTTATTAAAAACCCGCCGTAATATATGGGTTAAGGAGAAACTCGTTAATAGTATATATGTGAAATAAAATACAAAATTGTAAAAGTAAATAACATAATAATACAATTAGGTCTTTGTCTAGTTTACTAAAAGTGAATAAATGTAACTTTGGTTAATTATTATAAAGTAAAACATCGTTTGTTTTTTTAAACAAATATTTATTAAAAAAATAATATATGTTTCTAACAGTATAATAAAACTTAATTTAGTTATCATCCCATTAACATATGTTTTTATAAATAAATATTAATTAAAATGACTAATATATGTAAGTATAATAACAAGTAAGTAAGTTAGATGTTATTAACATTATACGTACGTCACGTGCATGGACTTCTTCATTAGTAGTGGAATAACGTATAAGAAGACAAACTTTTATTTTTCTTTTCAGAAATACCAGTTCTAATTATGACTCACTTTGATTCGTAGCTTTCCTCTAGTCTAGCTCATAGCCAACTCTATACATCCATCGATCCTTTTCTCCTCACCCCTTTCTCGACCCTACTCATCCTGGTCGGCAGCACTCATCCATCTCTCATCGATCGGACTTGAGGACTCCGTCGTCGGATTACCCAACCTTCGACGGCGACCCGTCGATCGGACCATTCAACCTTCACCGGCGACTAGATCGGTCCACTCAACCTTCGATTCGACCATCAGGTATATCAAATAAATCCTTCAATCGAAAATGTTGTTCTAATTAATTATATGTCTCGCCTTCTTGTTGATTAAATGGTTCTACTGTTTTGCGTCTGTTTCGGTTCGATCTGTTTTGACTCAATTGAAAATGTACATGGTTTAATCTTTTTCATTTTATGGTTCGATCAAATTTGATGTTCGTTGATAATTCCACTTATTTGACCTTTGCAAACCCTAATTCACGAATTATTTGATCGATTGTAATTCCGATTTAAGAACCAAAAATGTCTAATTCCCAATTCATGAAGCTAACCTGGCAAAAAGCCCCAATTACATTTTTGTTTTTCGCTAAATTGATCTTCTACCTAACATGTACAATTCAGTAACAATTACAGATAGCCATGGTTAATACAAGGCAATTTTATCTGAATCGAAACAGATATAGCATGCAGGTAATTAATGACAACAAAAACTGACCGAATTAAAAAAAAACCTGATTTTTTTTTCAGAAAGAAAAAAAAACAGGTAGCTTTGCTTATCAGCTAACAAAGTTGCCATAAAAATAAGAGAGAGAAAGAAGATGAAGTGAATTGAATTGAAACAACCTAATAAAAGACGAGCAGAATTGGTAAATCTGAGTAAAAATAGAGGATTTAATTCCAAAAATTGTGAATTGGGGTTTTTAATTTTGATTACAAAAATCGGATTAAATCCCAATGAAATCTGAATAGAATTTCATGGGTAGGAAATGTGAATTACATCTACTTCTTTGGGGTTTTCGTTGCAAAAGTGTACAAGAAAATTTAAGTCCAGAGAGAAAAATGCAACAAATGAGAAAGAATTGGTAAAATCGCATCTCAGGTGGAGCTCAACTTGCTAATCCGTGTCTCTGTCATTACCACCGGTGTAATTCACTGGAGAACAACCCAATGTCCGATGAACAAGTCAGCCTCTCTCTTTTTCTTTCTATATATATTTATGTATGTATTATGTATACAAGATATTTTGACCTTTACATGAATCTTCTGCTTACTTATGCACTGAGAGATGACTCATGTTTCAAACTACTTAACTATTACTAATACATTTGGGGCTTTTTGGCAGGTTAGCTTCAGGAAATGGGAATTAGCCATTTCGAGTTCTTGAATCGGAATTGCAATCAAGCAAATAATTCGTGAATTAAGGTTTGCAAAGGTTAAAGAAGTTGAATTTTTGGTGATAGGGTGAATTCAGGTATGAACTATGGGAGAGGTTTTCCACTCCCTCACTATGATAACAGAAAATCATGGATTCCGGCGATGGGTATTCCATTAGAGAATGAAATTGGGCAGAATCAGGGTTCTTGGGCTTCAGCTATGCTTGGAGGACAAACTTCACAAGGGAGTGAGGGTGTAGCTGAGACTCCAAGAAGGGTGATTGCAAGGGATGATGGAATTCTTTGTGGTAGGGGATCAGAATTTGAAACATGGATTACAAGGTCTACAGAAAATGATGCTGTGGGTAATGGTATTGTGCAAAATAGCGAGAATTGGAATCTGGATATACCCACAAATTTGTATTCTCAAGGGAATGGGAACATGAACAGGAATGGGGAAGTTAGTAGCTCTTGGACTCCAGTCACTCCAGGAAAACCGATTCCTCAAAGATCAAATCCGATTACTACCAACAAGCCCTGGAATCAAGTGGAAAATGAGAATTGGGAGGATTTGGTTGGGATATACCAGCACGTGCTAGAGAGAGAGACTCTAAATTTGAATGAAGTAGCTCAAGACCATTACCAAGACAACGAAAAACAAAATCAGCTAGCAAGTACAGCAAATAGGAACTTGAACCGGATTCCTAGCCCAAAACGGAACCATGGTTCCAACCAAGCTTCACGCTCAGTCCCGTATTTCCCCTCAAAAGATCCTGCAAATTGGGACGATAATCTTTTGGCGGCTATAGTGGGGCCCAAAAAGAGCTCGGGAAGTAAGTTGTTCATAAAGAAGCCACAAAACAATAGTGTTCATGATTTGAACGAAACACCGGTTCAGAATTCATCTACTCAAGTTGGTTCTATGTTTGGAAATCAACAATCTCCCACAGTCACTTCAAAACAATTGCAAACTGGTGAACAATCTTTATATTTTTCTTTCATGATACATTTGTCATTGAAATAGCTACCATCAAGCTCAAAAGATATATATGTATTTTAAAGTTGTAATTATTTCCGTTGTTAAGCTAAAACATAAGTTCTGTTTATAATGATAATTAAGCCATAGGTCCATTAGCTACAAGTTTTCAGTTTTGTAACTTTCAGAAATGTAGATCAAATTTACAATTATTAAGGTTGTTCTTTTTTTCAACAGATGGATTTCCGGTCCCTTGCCGTCCCTGCTATAACCTAAACTCACCATCAAGATCTGAACACGATGCAGCCTTATCTGGCGTCACCGCGCCACTGCCATTTGCTCCAATTACACCTGATACACAACAAAAGCATATAGACAGCCAATGGGTACCAGTAAAAGATATACATGAAACTCAAAGAATTAAGGATGTTGATAACCACTATGTAGCGGACTCAACATCTTTTGCAGTTCCAACAACACAGAAGGAACATCTGGTAGAGGAGGGGGATGAATTGGGGATTGACTTAAACAAGACACCAAATCAGAAGACGCCAACGAGAAGAAAAAAACATCGGCCGAAGGTGATTATAGAAGGAAAACCTAAAAGGACTCGAACACCAAAAGATCCCAAAAACAAGGCTACAAATGAGACAAGGGTAAAAAGAAAGTATGTGAGAAGAAATCCACAGGGAAATGGTGTTCAAATAACCTCGAGAGTCGAAAGAAAGTATGTGAGAACTCCACAGGGAAATGGTGACGAAATAACCCCGAGAGTTAAAAGAAAGTATGTACGGAAGAAGGGCGTTGACCAATCAAATAGTCAAAAGAAAACCCAAGTAGAAGAAACTGCAAAACCGGTTGTTGAGACCCCCGCTAAATCATGTAAAAGACAATTGAATTTTGACTTGGAGTGTGTGGAGGGGAACGAGAGTCAAACAAGAACCGAAAACCAGGGTATTATCTTAAATGATAATGCCCGAGACATAGAAAAAGAAAGAAGAATTAACAGCATCCTCCAGAGGTCGGCTATGAAGGTTGCACAAAATAATATGTATGCAGGTGTAACAGCACACCAAGAGATGCAACCTGAGCTAAATCGGCAATCCATGCCAATGGCTAAAACACATGACCATGCTCTGAATGTGCTTGCAAGGAATTTGATCTTGAGAAAATCGGTTCCAAATCAAGGTAACTGGAGAAACGGATGTATTCAGGCGGGTCCTGTGTCTACAGATGTTGAAGGGAGCCAACGGAACGGTCAAGCAATCAACTTTGATGAAGGAAGAGGTATTAAAAGACCATTTTTTGAGCGGATAAATCCCCGTAATTTAAATGCCATGGATTCTATATATATGTACCAGAAACTGCTGTTAGGGGGTGATAATCGTATTGATCGTAGCAACAACGATTTGACCAGAATCATGCAAAGCCACAAGAAAACCAAGATGCAAAATGACCTTTCTACACCATGTTCTGATGACTCAAGAGGAGATTCAGGGCGACCCAGTGGCGTTTATGGAAATTTGTCGGCTTTGCAATTACTATATTCTTGCAATGAAAGAGTCAACTTGTCTTATCAAGTCAACGGAAGCCATTTCCAAGCACCTATGTCTACTGCTACACAGAACTTACAGAAGCCACTGGGGTCATCTGGAATGTTACCAATCATGGACACACCACAAAGATTGACTCAGACTCAGGGCCATGGGGTTAACTCGGTAACCGCAATGGTTAGCTGGAATCAGCCGCCTGCCACTCCACCAAAAGATTACTCTAGATCTGCAGTACTAACTTCCCCTGCTACTTTGTTGAATAAGAATGGGACTGCAATGCAATATTCATCTAGTCAAAGGTCAAACGAGCCTGCTAAGATGCTTCTGCAACTACGTAAAGACGCCCCACAAGCTCGCCAAATATCCTTCACAAAACCAAAAGGTACTTATTTAAAATAAAGTTCTGATTTTTCAAAATATATAACCAATTAGAGGTTGCACCACTTTGAATTGTTTACATATTAATTGGTCGGTTTTGGGTTGTGTTATCTCAAATGGGCCAAATTTCAGAAAACAAAGTAGCTAAAAGACAAACGGGCCAATGGGGCTGAACACTTGAACGTGTTCAGAGTTGCCCAAAGTGTATAACTGTTTGCGGTCAATCTGGCCAACCTGGCCCATTTTTTCCCACACTTAAAACTGTCTCGTTTTAACTGTTAACCTGAAGCTGTTGTTAACCCATTACCGGACTCTTCCAAACAAAATTTTTCATTACTTAAAAAGGAATCTGAAACTGGTTATGTATGCAGGTGGGCCAAGAAAACAGAAAGTAGTTTCAGTTGAGGATATTACATGTATGTTAGAAAGTCTATGCATCTATGATGAGAATGAGAAACAGAGGAATGCACTTGTTCCATACAGGGGCAATAATAATAATATTAATAATAATGCCATTATTCCGTTTGAGCCTATTAAGAAACGAAGGCCACGGGCAAAGGTCGATCTTGATCCTGAGACAGATAGACTTTGGAAACTTTTGATGGGTAAGGAAGGAAATGAGGCAACAGATACAATGGATAAAGATAAAGAAAAATGGTGGGAAAATGAAAGGCGAGTGTTTCGTGGGCGAGCAGACTCTTTCATCGCCCGTATGCATCTTGTTCAAGGTAAAAAAATTCTCTCACATTTTCACCACTAAAAAAAAGCTAGAGGTGGCAAATAGGTAGGCTGGGTAATGGGTCTAGTCGGCTAATTATTTGTCTAGGGTGAATCAGAAACATATCTTGTGTTTATATCTATATACACATATATGTATATAGACATATATGTTGGTGCATAATACTCTAAAGATATTAATATGGTACCTTTTTTGTCCAGGAGATAGAAGGTTCTCAAGATGGAAAGGATCCGTGGTTGACTCGGTAATTGGTGTCTTCCTCACACAAAACGTTTCAGATCATCTTTCAAGGTAAACCCAAGATGTTGAAAAGAGATGGCAATTTCGACCCATTTACTTATGAGCGGTCTTTCACGTTACAGTTTCTTTTAATGGGTCAAAATAAAAATTGTAGCTAAAAGGTAACTGACCAAAAGTCGCCAAAAATGTACTTTTAATATATACAACCTTCGAAGTCTTGTTATTGTAACAATACATTTTTTTATTTTTATCGCTATTTAAGAATTAATTAAAGACAAGCAAAAAAATGTGTTTGGAAGTTAACCGAACCCAACATACTAAAAAAGTTTGACCCAAACCTGTTTCAGCCTATTACCTAACCCGCCTGTTTTGCCACCTCTTATGTTGTTCACATGAGAAAAGTCAAAAGTCAAAAACTGATGTCTTACCATTCCCACATTCTGCAGTTCGGCTTTCATGTCTCTTGCCGCAAAGTTCACCTTTAAGACGACAAACACCAACACAACACGCTGCGAAGATGGTGCATGTGTATTGGTTGAAGAGCCAATTGAAACAGTATTACCAACTGATAAAATACGAAGGCAGCCTGTATTCAACCAAAGTTCCTTTGTATCCTGTGAATCAACAGAACAAATGAGATATAATATCATTTCGTCAACAAACTCTGCAGCAAATAAGCACAACAGGGCATCCGAAGAAGTGATTCTGTCACAAGATTCCCTTGATTCCTCCACAATTCAAACAGTTGATGAAATTAGATCGAGTTCAGGGTCAAACTCCGAAGCTGAAGATCTAACAACTGGGTTTGAAACCAGCCAGGAGCCCACTTCAGCTAAACCCATGCAGGCTCAGAAGGTTAGCATGTTCAAAGAACTTTTCAGTCATGACAACCGGACCACATACATAAATCATTTACCAAAAACACCTGTGCAAATCCCGATAGGTGGAGTCAATAACCCGAACAGTGCATCGAGATTTACACCACCGAACTCCAGTGAATTTGAAGTGAATATGACAACGGGCTCGCAAAATGCTGGTTCCTGTGACTTTAGGATATCAACAAGTAATGTCACCTATCAACAGAATGAAACCGCAAGGTTCCAAGCTCTGTCACAAGGCTGTGAATATGATTTTCTTAGCAATCATCCACAACCTCATACTGGCAGTGTTCATAATATAAACGGAAATCACCAACCGCCTACCAAAACCGAAAATTTTGTACAGAAACAGGACTCATGTAGCGAGGACAGGGTTTCTGCAGTGGATAAAGATAACCGTGTGCAGAACGCGGCTGCGGAAGCAAACTCAAAGGAGCGGAATTACGGTTCACATGACCCGTTAAACGGGCCTGACAAAAGTAGCTTGAAAGGCGGAAAGGGAACAGGTGAAGACGAAAAGAAGGGGTTTGATTGGGATAGTTTGAGAAGGGATGTGCTATTGAAAAGGGAAAAAAGAGAACGAAGCAAAGATGCAAGAGACTCGCTAGACTATGAAGCATTGAGACGTGCACATGTGAATGAGATCTCAGATGCTATTAGGGAACGTGGAATGAACAACTTGCTGGCTGATAGAATAAAGGTACTAAGAATTCATTGCCTCATATAGAGATGTAATCAAATTGACTCGAAAAATACTTGAAATCGACTTGGTTTAAGTTAAGCCAAGCTCGAGTGTGAGCTACTCGAGTAGGCTATCAAATCAAGCTTGAGTAATAAAATACTAGGCTCTAAAAGCTCGCGAGTCGAGTAATACTAAACTAATTAATGGTATATTTGATTTATTAATTATGACAGTTCAGCCGAGCTCGATGGTTGGCTCATCAAGCTCGAGCTTGAAAATAAAGGCTTGATCGAGCTTCAAGTTTTCTAATCGAGTCAAGCTCAAGCTTGACGCTGTGTCAACTTGACTTGGCTCGTTTAGACCCCTAACCTCGTGTATTTCACCTATGAGTGCGAAAATCTGAAATAATAATATGATTGTTATTGTTATTGTTATTTAAATGCAGGATTTTCTTGACCGGCTAGTGAGAGACCATGGGAGTATTGACCTAGAATGGTTGCGGGATGTACCCCCTGATAAATCAAAGTAAGCACATTTGTTAATTTATAAAAAGGGGAGTTATACTAATGAATTTCAATGCAGGGATTATTTGCTAAGTATTCGAGGACTAGGGCTGAAAAGTGTGGAGTGTGTGCGCCTATTAACGCTTCACCATCTTGCCTTTCCGGTATGTCAATAATAAAGCAGTGAAGAATTTACCCGTTTACATCTAAAGCCAAAGGCTTGACTCCTCCTCCTCCCCCCTCCCTCCACCCCGGGGTTCAAGCTATTCACGAGCTACCCATGCCTCGTATTGTTAAAAGCTTGAAAGGAGCTCGAGTCTCAAAGAGTGGGCACGTTTAAGCTCATGAGCCTAAACTAGCTTTATATATAACATAACTTATATTTTATATTTCAATATTTATACTTATATATCCTTTAAATGTAATTTTAAAATTATTTCCGAGCCTAAATGAGTCACGCTTAAACGAGCATAATCGAGCAAAGCCCAAGCTCATGTATCTTAAACTACCGAGCTCGAGCTCGACATCACAAGCTCTAAACAAGCTCAAGCTCAAGCTCAAGCTTAAAGAGTCTAAACAAGCCCGGCTCGATAGCCAAGTTCGGGCTCGGTTTGGTCCGTTTACATCCCTTCCTCACTGTTTACCTATTTACTTATTGGAAAAGACTTACAAGAAATATTATGTATCTTTTTTAGGTTGACACAAATGTCGGGAGAATCGCTGTGAGACTCGGGTGGGTCCCGCTTCAACCACTACCTGAATCACTCCAGCTACATCTCTTGGAGATGTAAGTAACATACATGATAAATTCACACACATACACTTATAGGGAGAAGTACATTTGAGAATCGTTCTTAATGCGAGAACCGCGAAAACCATTTGTAACCAAAGTAGCAAGAGAAAGTAAAGGACAGAATAGAGGACGTTATATAGAGCTGGAGGGAGACCAAAAGGGCACCAGGGGCGGATTAATGAATCATTAATAGATGTATTTAGGTCATTTATATATTTACCCAACCGTGAATGGAGTCCAGGTGGATAAGTCATTATTTAATAAGGCTTAATTTTTCAAAATACACCTCATTAATGACCCATTAACGAGTGATTAGTGAGCTACTAGCATTATTAGCCATTTATTTATTTTAATCAAGGGCCAAGATCGGTTTTCATATTAAGAGCGGTTCTCAAATGAACTTTTCGCTCTCTATATATATATGGTGAAGTTCATTTGAGAACCGTTGTTATTACGAGTACCATTTGTAACCATCATTAATGTCATTAATAACTTATTAATAGGGGTATTTTGGTCATTTATATATTTACCCAACCGTGAATTGCGTCCGGGTGGATGAATTTATCATTTAATGACACTTGATTTTCCCAAAATTCCTTCGTTGGTGAGCAAATCATTAGTCATTAATGAGCCGTCAAAATTATTAGCCATTGATTTATTTTGATTAAGGGTCTAGATTGGTTCTCGCGGTATTCGTAATAAGGATGATTCTCAAATGAATTTCTAATCAAAGAATTTCTAATCTTTCTTTCCATACAGGTACCCGGTGTTGGAGTCAATTCAGAAATATCTTTGGCCTAGGCTGTGCAAGCTGGATCAGCTGACTTTGTAACCAACATTTACACTAAAATCATTCATATCAAGAAAAAATCATTAATTATCTTTATATATACTCTTTCCGTCCAGAAATTACTGTCAACATACAAAAAACATAGCTAAGATAGTGCAGTTAATGTAAGGTTTAATAATGGTAACCAATTAAGGGTAAAATAGGAAAAACAACAATTAATGACATCTTGTTTAGAAGTGGACAGGTATTTTGGGACAGACTAAAATAGTATAGTAGACAATAATACTTGGACGGAAGGAGTATAATACTTTATACCTTGAAGATGCTAATGTTTGGTTAAATGACAGATATGAGCTACACTACCAAATGATCACATTTGGAAAGGTACGTGACTGACCATTCATTGTGCTTCAAGAAAAAGGAATACAGTGTTTTCAAAGGGTTCTGATTACATAACGTTGATTCGTGTAGGTTTTCTGCACAAAGAGTAAGCCAAACTGTAATGCATGTCCTATGAGAGCAGAGTGCCGACACTTCTCGAGTGCTTTCGCAAGGTATGCCCTGATAAATTCGATTAAACACCCAAAGCCATTATCTTATGAGCCTAACTTGCTCGTTACAATTTATTGACTCTGCATTTGATGTTTAAAAGTCCAAAAGAAGTGCTAGAGTCGAAAAAACTTTGCCTTGAACATATAATAACCAGTTACGCCAACTTTAAGTTAAAAAGAGTAATTGGTCGATTTAGGAACAAGAGTGGGGTTTGTGACACCCATTGAAATAAGTGTTAGACGTGTGTGTATACGTGTATGTCCGTATCTCAATTTACGTATGTATGAGTGTTGGTTTGATTGTTTTTCATGTCCAAAGGCGAAATTAGGTAATGTCAATAAGCATGAAATCATGTTATTCAATGTACCAAAGAAAATCTTTCTTTAAACTTCATATACGTCAAAAAAATTAAATTTGCAAAGCAAATATACGTCAATAATCTCATCATAGTTCATATTTTCTAGAAATTAGTTTTCAACGCTCAAAATCGCTTTCAATCTTTCTTGAGTAACGGTACTTTGAAGATATAACCTGATACGAGTTTTGCTTCTTTCAATCGACACTATATTAATTGATCATTTCAATCTTATTGGCAAACTCCATAATTCAAATTGAGGTCCTTGGGCTTCTTAATTTAGATTATCCTACCACAAAATTTTTAACTTGACGTCAATATTGCATTAGTCGGTCATCACCGTTTATTAATACCAATTCAAGATTCAAACCAACATTTTCTCAAACGAAAATCCAAAAATATATTCAAATTATTTCGTTTTTTTTTCACATCTACTTTTTATTGGAAGAGTTATCCACTAAAGTAAGAAAATAATTTGTTCTAAAATTTTCATGAAAAGATAGCTGTTTTCTATGACATTTAGAATCTCGTCAGATTGTTTTTTTACAAGAAATTAAAGTTCAACTTATATAGTATTGCAATGTCTTTTAATCACACTAATAAATAGTATAAACTCATTTTCACTATACTTCTCAAAATGAATAACCGATCTCTCCAATTTTTTTATTGCTATATCTTTAGGCTGTTACCAAATTGTATAACTTGTTTTAAAGAATATTTTTGCTCAATAACAAATTTTCCGTATCGCATAAAACGATAATCGTTAAACCCGCATTACATATAAAAAACATTAGGGTTTAAATCAAGCAATCGTTTTTATATACCTTGATATTCTCATTTCATATTGCATTCATTATCGTCACTGACGTAGCTTGGATTTATTGTTACGGTAGGCCAAAAACAATTGTGTGGGAGTTTTAAATAAGTAGATAATAAACTGCAAGGAAGTTGCAACAAAGTTCGTTTATTTAATCGTTATATCAAATTGTCATTTAAATTATCAAAACTAAATGCAAACTTACTAATAGCCATGCTAATATTTGTTAAAAACTAATAATACTAAGTGATGACTCTATAAAATCATAAAGTGCTATCTAAGTTGTTAGGTCTCTTTAGAGAATTTATATTAGATTGGATATTCGCTTGGAGAATTTTAGAAGTTTATGTGTGCCAAATTCAAACTAAATTAATTAAGAGTTTACTTCTTCAAAATGTATTAAACTTTACCCTAAATGTTAATGTGTGTATCCACCTCTTAAAAATGCTATTGTGTGTATCAAACTTTCAAAAAATGTATTATTTTATATATTAAACTTCTTATTGTATGTACTAAACTTGTACTTTTTTTGATTTTTTATGTAATCAAAATACGTACAATAATAACAAATTAAAAGTTCAATACACACAATAGCATTTTTGAAAGGTGGATACACATTAACATTTGGGGTATAGTTTAATACATTTTAGAGAAGTAAAACCATTAATTAATATGAAAAATGTTCAATACAGTCCATAATTAATTCATAGTCCTTTGGATCAATATCATAAATGGTCCAAATTAAATTTTAAAAATTTGGGCGGAGTTGTATTTTCATAATTCACATGTGCTGCTTTTACAAATCACATGTGATTATATACTGAATCACCTGTAATTGAATATTAAAATTTCAAGACTGTTTTCTAAATGGACTTTATTGAGCACAAACCCTGATTAATATATACACACATATTGCTATTATGTAACCAAGTTTTCTTGATGGCCATTGCCCCTCCTACCCTCAATGTGGCTAAGGGACTAATTATCATACTCTTGTCCTCACACATAATTTATATCTAATAAAAGAGATTTTAAAGTATCTTGTAAAACATTAAAAAAAAGCCTAGATAAATGTACTCTTAGATTATTAAAAACTCTTCTGCTTTTATTAGACTACTTACCATATAATGATTATGACTACTTTTATCTTAAATAAATCAATCACATTCTATTACGAAATCAAACTCAGCAATCATTTGAAATGAACCTAAAACGCTACCATCCAAATTCTCATAAAAAAATTCATTTGTTTTACGAAATGCCAATTTATATTTTGCTGAACGACAACAAAGACTAGTCAGTCAAATTCTTTACAATATTCAGTACCATTTTTAGCAATTCTTGAGTCTTATCAATTGTTTGATTTTTATTAAGTCTGACTGTCAAAATGCTTACAACAATTTTATGTTCGTGTAATGTTTTATTATGATGTTTGCAATCTTTTATCCCCTCACTTGCAAAATTACTTCTAGACTATACAGTTTTAAATAACATACAATAAAAACAAAAAAAATTATCAAGTTCTTTGCAATAAGCTAACCATTTTCTATCAAATGAACTTACGGGCCTCTTGAATCCTCTCTTCCCTATTTCTTTCTTAAAGATTGTAAATACCGGTACCGTACTTCACACCATTTCTTAGTTTACGAGTACGAAATTCACAAAAAGATATCTAACATTTCGAATCAAAAAACTTCAATCAATTGGTTTACTGGTTTTCGAAAGGGCTTATACCTAGCGGTATCAGGTGGTTTGGATGTTCCTACAGTTGTAAGTTCAAGTCCCATTGTGAACATATGATGTAGATTTAGGAGTATGGTTAAAAGGGGTGTATGTTTTGAAGTTCAAATAATTTAATTATCAGTAGGATATTCAACATATTCACTGTTTTCAACCTATTCAATACAACTATCAATAGAATCTTTATCATTAAATTTAGCAACTCATTAGAATTATCATGTTCTCTATTTTCCTGTATCTGATGGCTGTGATCGAGAAAACATGTCAATTTTTAAATCAAGCAAACAAAACATATAAAATAAAATAATACTCAAGCATGGAAAAATAAAACCTGAGAAGATTGTCTCGGACACTTCTGAATTCTAACAATATGACCAAGGCGATCTACTTTTCTTTTCTGCAATGTGTGGAACACAACCAAAAACTAACAAAAATAAGCACAAACATCAGAAAATAAACACATGTTATTATACTTTATGCTTCAAAACACAGCAAATAGGCCAAGCTTCAAATAGGAATACTGAAATATTGATATGTTTGAACTTTAAATTATTCGCCAAGGATCGAAAATAGGCTAACCGGCCGAGTTTCAATATCTATATTTCTAAAAGATATTGAACAAATTAAGTGATGGTCTGTTGTCATGTTACCAGTTCACAATTCACTCGTAGAAACACATTTGCAGATTCAAAGGACTTGTTTTAGCTACTATAGCATCACAAACATGAAGTCTTGAACAATCAATAATGATTAACCCTAAATCAATACTTTAAACAGATCGATAATGAGTTGAGGGAATGACCTTGTGAAAAAAGTAAAAACCCATGAATAACCACTGGTCCACCATTCTTGTTGTCTTTAAATTCTTGATGAAGACGCCATTTGAATGGTCAGGAGTCTTGCATTTTGAATTCTTGAGTTGAATGATCGAGAGTTGCAGACTAGGACCCTTTGTCCACATTGGTTAAATGATCGCAGGCTTGTAGATTTAGTAGATCTGGACGGGCTGAGGGATCACAATGGGAATCCCAATCGATCACCATTGAATATTGAAAGGCCGTCGCTACCAGCCTGCCATGCCAATCCATATTCCTTTTCGTTTGAAAGCTAATGGGCCTAGTATAGTAGAGGGTGAACTAAATATTTGCAATGTTGTAAAACTCGCTAGGTGGTACTTGAACGGTCAAATAGGGGTAGCTAGTAATCGGCCTAGTCAAAGAGTACTCGGATTGAATTTTTTTATATACGAAGCATTTAATTGGACAATTAATTATATATCTACAAACGAAGAGATTGGGAACCTATTAAGGGCATTTAGATGGCATTTAATTGGACAGTTAATTAAAAATATGGGAACGAAAAGAGCGGGAATTTACTAAGGGCATTTAATTAGATGTTTAATGAAAAAAATTAGCAAGATAAACACCTGAATGGTTGACTATTTATTTTGGTTTAAATTAAACAGAAATAAAATCTAGGACCTAGTTTTTTTTTTAAAAGCAAACCTTGGAAAGTTGGGACTGAGTCACCCCACCTCGGGCCAAGTTTGACTATAACCAAGTACTAAGTACGATTCGCCTCGACTTGGCAAGGCCGCAAGGCCAAGTTACAATACTCACGAGTATCGGCTTGGAATCCGAGTTTTACAACACTAAAAATTTGATGCCCTGAGCAACTTAGACACGTATTCACATAACAAAAAAGCAATCTTATTGTTAACCCGTATTCACTAAACGGACCTAGAGGATAACATGTGTGTGTGTCACTCCCATATCTTCTGGAACCAGCAGCATTTAGAAAGACCTGGAGTTCAACTGTTTGGTTTAAGAGATCAGGCCAGTCTACTCCATATGAGCATGTCAACATTATGGGGCTCTGTGGACACATGATACTAAAGGACAACTAACACTAGTACACTACTTTCACTAACTTTGATTTATTAACCAAATGTTTATGTAAAAGTAATATATGTGTGCTGCAGTGCAAGGCTTGCCCTCCCAGGCCCAGAAGAGAAGAGAATAGTACCTTCAGACACACCAAACACCCAAAATTCAACATATACAACCCCCCCTGTAATTAGCAGGCCCATGCCATTACCTCCAGCTGAGAACAACTGCAATACCGATGCACGGTTCTTCAATGAACCAATAATCGAGGAACCAACAACTCCAGAGCCAGAAGCTGCAGAATTAGCTATAAGTGACATTGAGGATCAATACTATGATGATGCAGATGAGATCCCGACTATCAAACTTGATATGAATGAATTCACAGCAAACTTACAGAAAATGCAAAATAGCACGGATATCGAAGGAGATATGTCCAAAGCATTAGTTGCATTGAACCCTCAAGCTGCTTCGATACCTACACCAAAATTGAAGAATGTTAGTCGACTGCGCACTGAGCATCTAGTGTAAGTCTCCAGATACTCCTTGAAAGATGGCATAACATGACTAGTTGACTAACAGATAACAGATATTAATAGGGATCAAAATTGCAAATGCATAATATGTAAAATTCATCCATTATTCACTTTAACTCCCACTCTGCTGCAGGTATGAGCTTCCTGATTCCCATCCACTTTTAGAAGGGGTCAGTAATTCTGTTTGCCAGACAAACCCTCTGCACATGTTATTATGCTACATTACTTAATCAACTTGCATTTTACTATTTTCAGTTGTACAAAAGAGAACCCGATGATCCGAGCCCCTACCTCCTTGCTATATGGACACCAGGTCAGCATGTTTTACTACTTGTCATAAACAAAACATTGCTTTTCATGTTAATAAAAAGAACGCTCTCTTCAGGAAGAAAAAAATGCACCAATTATTTCTTTCGAATTGCTCAAAATTTCACACGTTTTTATGATCTCAGGTGAAACTGCACATTCCATGCAACCTCCTGAAAGAGGATGTCAGGCCCAAGAATCAGGCGTGTTGTGTGATCGGACAACATGCTTCTCATGCAACTGTATAAAAGAAGCAAACTCACAAGTGGTCAGAGGAACTATTTTGGTAAGAAGATTTTACAGTCAATACAGTTTAGACATTGTAAGTATTTATTATCAATTAGCCACTAAGCAGTCGAACTCATGTTTGCCTATGTGGCCACTTTGATCACAGATGCCATGTAGAACAGCAACGCAAGGGAGCTTTCCGCTCAATGGGACATACTTCCAAGTTAACGAGGTACATCAAAATCTGAAATTTCAAAGCAAAATCAATTGTTGGACTTTGAATGCTTGTTATAACACCTTTCTGAACTACCTTAACAGAAAATCCTTTTTTTATAATAATATGCAATTCCATTGGACCTCATGTGATCTATTAATGTATAGATGTTTGCTGATCATGCATCAAGCCTCAATCCAATTGATGTTCCAAGGGCTTGGATTTGGAACCTGCCAAGACGAACCGTGTACTTCGGGACCTCTGTATCAACAATCTTTAAAGGTACAGTCTTGCTGTACATGACCCATTAACTTATATAATGGTGAATTTGAGTTGTGTTTTACCTCAAACGGGTGAAATAAAACGGGGAAAAAAAGGCAAGAAAATAACTGAAAGGAAATAGGTCAAACGCGTTGAAAGTCACAAAAAGTAAACTTCTAATGCATACAACCTCTTTATTCAAGGATTTAGATTCATATTGCCATGCTAACTATAACTGACGCAACCAGATTTGGCCTATGTTTGCCCTGTACTAAAAAATGACCTGTTTCAGCCTGAGTTTGTTTTGACATGTTGCTCAATACGCCCATATTGCCACCTATACACCCAGTCTGTTGCATCTCTCTTGAAATCCCATAAATTTAATGCTAGCATTTAACAATGAAAATTGGTTTTGATAGGGCTGACAACACAGGAAATTCAACAATGCTTTTGGAGAGGTATGTAGAGTTTAACTTGTTGATGCTTTTACAGAATCATGTGATAATCACATATTTGCTAATGATATAGTGTGATATTTTTGTAGGGTTTGTATGTGTGAGAGGTTTTGATCAGAAAACGCGGGCACCTAGACCTCTGATGGCAAGATTGCACTTTCCAGCAAGTAAGTTAGTCAAGACAAAGAATGAAGACAAATAGATCAGCTGTGAAAACCACCAATTCAAAAGGAAAAGAGGTCAATGACTAACAGACTGTTGTACATTCATCTATCCATCCATTAACATGACCGATGGCATGCATTTGCATGTCACTTAGACAGCAGAGAGAAGTTGAGTGATAGTGGTCTCATCCACAATCACCTGACATTAGTTGATGCAAGATGCTGGTATCATTATTTAGTTTTCTGAAGCTCCAAAACGAGCCATTTTTTATCGGTTAGCACATTACAGCAAAAAGAAGAAAGAGTTTAGTTAAGCAGTAGTTATTTTCCATTTTCTAATGAAGCATGTATTTTCGAGCAGCTTTGAAATAATGTGATCTAGCAGAAGCCATTGCTTCAAACATTAGGTACCATACAGGAAAGTGATTGGAAAAATTAATAAATTATCAGAAATGCTTTCATATGATCTCTTATTCCTGCTGTTGAGCCTGTTGTAAATTGTCTTCAATTTCTATGTTCAATTCTAAATCCATTTTCTAGGGCAAAAGTTTCCACATTCAAAGCAATACCGCTGTTACTGTGGACTCATCAATGTTAACTTTAGAACACTTTACTTAACATATTGGTGGTTAAATTAGAGAATAGCTAGTCTTTCACTCTAAGTTAACTTAATACATAAAGTTTCACACTTCGATTTGAAAGGTCAAAGGTCGCGAGCTCAAACTTATACGTTGCTACGACTTTAACAGCTATTGATACCTAAATGTGATGTTCAATTGTTCGTTAATCAGAAGACCAATAATTTATCCATCTTTACTACAGACAATGCAGCTCAGTAAATAAACTTGTAGAGACCATTAAAAATATGTTATTTGGTACTATTATTCTTGTAAGTCACGTGGTCCAAGGATTTTGACCAGCTTTGACCCTGGATCTCAAACAAAAGTCTGTCCTTACCTAAAAGGCTGCCCCACAATAAGGTCCTTTCCAAATCCAACAATTATTTATGTATGCGTTTTGGTTGAAAAGCAACATCTTGAGTCAAATTTCATTTTTTAGGTATAAAAAGAATCATGCGATATTCGTTCGAAATCAATCTTTTTCCATAAATGGAAGCAAAAACGATTGCTATTTTACAAAAAACAACACTCAATTCCTACTTTCCGAGTTACCTCACAGTATTAGCAAATAGCCCTACTTGTTTTCGTTTCAGTGAAAGTAAGCAAAGTACACGGGATATAAGCAATACACGTGTATATAAACACGAAACTAAACGACGACGACGTAATCAAGGAATGAGGAATCAATGTATCATGAAAGCACACATCAAATCGTTTATCGAACTATTAACACGAATAATCACAAGTACGATAAAAAACTGCTACTGCGATCAATGAACTGGATCCAACTCTAGTCTAAATCTAAATACGAACTGTAGTATGAAGTGATCACAGAATTTACCTCCATGAAGTTGAAATCATTGTTACTACGATCCAAAGTTTGTAGAGAAAGATCCAAATCTGTATGCGAGGTTAAAAAGAAAATGGAATTTGTATGTAGTTTGCCAGTTTGGATTCTGAGTTGCCGCCTTTTAGGTTTCCTCGCAGCTGTATATATGCTTTACACTTACACATCCCGTAATACGAGGGTTTTGTTTCGGTGCGCTTATTTTTTTGGTTTATTACTTTATTTTTTATAAAGTTTTTTTTCTGATAAGTTGTGTATATTTTTATTTTAAGTTATAATATTAGAAGAATTTTTAATATAGTTCATAATTAATTTATAGTTTTAAGACATTAATTTTAGCCTTTTGATCAATGTCATCAATGGTCCATTTCGTAATTTTTCGTAATTCACATGTGATGCTTTTACAAATCACATATGAATGTATACTGAATCATCTGTGATTGAATATTAAAATTTCAGGACTATATTTTTTAAATGGACGTTATTGAACACAACTCTATAATAATATTATGAATTAAAACATAATGTGAAATAAATTAAAAATAGTTGAAAAAATAAACTCGTAATAGGTTAAGCCAAACATCTCTTACATCTTATTAATGATTTTGACATGTTGCTTCTTAGGCTAAAGTTTACAAAGATGTATCTAGTTTACATGTTATGTTATTGTATGTATCCAACTTCAAAACTTGTATTATAATGTACTAAACTTAGCAAACTTCCCGTTTGATGTATTTTAGAATTGGTTTTCCTGAAAACTAGTCATTTCTTTTAATTTCAAAGGGTTAAATTCAGCATAGTGTATTCAATTCTATATAATTTGTTATTGTATTAATCCAACTTTAAACTTGTATTTTACTAAAAAACACGAACAATCTAAAAACATAAAAACAAATTGATAATGAAAATTTAAACATGAAATTGAAACACACAAGAACATCAACAACAAATCAAACTTGTTGAGACAACAAACGAAACGTACAAATCTGGATAAGCAACAAATTGGAGTTCATAAGCAAACTCCCATAAATTGAAAATCGTCGAAGAAGTATAAGATGAATAAATGAATTAATAGTAGAAGCAATAGAAACATTAATAATTAAAAATGGTAAGTTTGAACAAAATTAAATAGTAAGTTTGTTAACTTTAATATTGGTGTCATGTCAGCGTGTAACATGTTATTGAAGGTTTGATACATAAAATGGTAAGTTTGATAAGTTTAGTACATTAAAATGTAAGTTTTAACGTTAGATATGTACAATAGCATAATGTGTAAATGTGAATATATTTAAATAAACTTAATCGTTGTTTGTATTGTACTATTTTAGAAGTTATTCATCGAAGGCAGACAAAGTTAAAAAAATATACGGTTTTGAACAAGACAATATTTGTTATGTTGTGAATTATACTATTATAGTGAGATAGAATAAGAGAGAGGATGAAAAGGAAAGATTAATATTATGCATTATGAGATGATTAATTTATGAATACAAGTTAGACTATGTTCAATAACAAGTTTCCTAGTTATTTGTAACGTATCTTCTTAATGATATACATGATCATCTAACCAACAACGAGGATATGGATATCTATCTATAATTATCTATGATACTACCATGTAGATGTCCATTAAAGTATTCAATCAATTCTTACCATGTAAAATGTAGTATGTTGAAAACATAGCGAGGAAAAATGGTCCGTAGATACTTGATACGCTTGTGGATGTTTTCGTGTTAAGAACATTGTTTGAAAAACCTAGTGAGATAAAACATCACCAAAAAGAAGACCACGATATATATTTTCTCTCCGTGACAATCACGTTGCTCGAGCTTTCTAGGTCGGCGCAACCTGATATCATGAAAACTTTTTTAAATGTTATGGTCGGAAGTTACTTGGTAAAAAAATAGCTAGGTTCACGTGTGAACAAAATTGTTGAATATTGGTATCGTTACTCTTTTGCAAGTCTTGAGTGAGAAAAGAACTTTGGATGTATATTTCTAGTCGTATCATCTTTAATGTATCATTAATTCAGTTGAGCAATGCATGCTATGATATTTTCTTGTAGCATTGTCAGGGACTCGTTCTCTTAAAATATTACTCCACCAAAACACATCCTCAAGCGGCTTTATGGATAGGTAAGATGTGTGCATGATTATATGAAGTCAATGTAATTGTTTTTTTATGGAATGCCATTCAATTGTTGTACAAATTGTAAATACATATCCAGATCGAGACCGACTAATACATAGCATTTGCAAAAAGGGCTTATTTTTTAGGTGTGCGATTTGTAACACAAGACAAATTCTACCTTCCTAATATCCTTCATCTCAAATCCATTTGCAAGTATTCAATTGCCTTTAGAAGCTTGCCAAAAAATTTAATTATATTTAAGTATTCCATATTGTTTTAGCTTATATAATGACCTACTCAACTTAGATTGAGACTTTGAGTGATGCACTTAAGAACTTGTTTTACATCATTTAAGCACTTTAAATAAGTATCAGGTGAACCATACAAATAGTGTCACGACATCAATTAAACGCATATCAATCATGTAATGTATTACCATGTTAAATATCAAAAAGCTATCGCATCCACCACATAATAATAGGTCTCGTCATAATCAACTGTAACACCGTCATTTTCAAACAATATTTTTACATTGAATTAGTTACATTTTTTGTCCTTGTGGTTTGTTTGAAATTACAAATTCAATCCTTGTGTTTCAAAATTTACGACATTGATCCTTATGGTTTAGATCTCGTTTCAACGTTGGTCCCTAATGCACTTAAAAAGACCTAAAATTATCTTTTCCTTTAAATTTATTCTTGAGTTAACTACATAAATAGTCCCTGTGGTTTTCACAAAATTTCACTTTTAGTTCTTTAACTTTTAAAATTACGTAAATAGTCACTGTGGTTGACATTTTGTTTCACTTGTAGTCCTTTACATTAGTCAAAGGTTATTTTTGTCAGTTTTCCATTTATCCTTGTAACCAAACAAGTTTTGTTCATTATCATTGTTTCCAAACATATTTAAAAAGGTTATATTCTTATCACATTACCAAACACTACATTCAAATTCATATTTATCACTTTCATCTCTCATTCTTTCCATATCTCGTTCTCTTTAACGGAACTCTCTCTAGGCCATCACCACCCTTGGCGTCAAGTCACTAGCGCCGGAACTCCATTCAACTCACAACCATATCTGAACTCCACTCAACCTCAACTCACTCTCTACATCATCGCCCTTAGTCATGCTATCCCGATTTGAACCCTACTGTAGCCCCTGTGTCAAACCACCGCAACCGCTCCTCTGTCATCATCAATAACCACCATCGCACAAGCGGAAACCCAAAGGCGTCCAACCTCTGTTGTTGTCCATAACCACCATATGCTTCTGTTTCGTTGGATTTAATTAGGGTTTTTGTTCACAACCACCACCATTGTACCAGATCTGAAGCAGATCAAGTTCGATGCTTCCTCAACTTGCCAATGTCCACGTTAGATGTTTGTGAAAGAGGTCGCTGGCTTTCCTATTTGTTTTTTCTCTAATAAAATAACATTAAGCAAGGCCTAAAACCCTAGATGAAGAAAGTAAGCTTTAAGCGGTATGTTAGAAGAAAGTTAAAGTCATCTTTGGGCTTTGTTTCCTAAAAGGGTTGTAAATAAGTTTTTAGTTTATCTTTGCCTACAAAATTGGATGATCATAGGTATATGATGAAAAAATTAAATTGTTCGAGTGTGTGTGTTTGTTCTGGAAAATTTTGATGAGTTAAAAACTGAAATGTATGAAGTACTTCTAATCTTCAAGAACATCAAGATGGGAAGAAGTAATTAAAATTTTAAATAAAAATAAAATGGAGGTGAATTGATAAATAAAATAGAGGTGAACCAATAAACAAGGAAAACACATTAATTTTGTTTGGTTTAAATAACCTTAATTAACTAGAAAACTATTTTTTTAAATAAGAACTGAAATCTTAATTTAGTTAAAAGAAAATTATAATCTTAAATGTGAGTTTTATTTTACTGAATAAGACATTTAATATAATTAACTATGATAAAAATATAAATAAAAACAAAAGGGTAGGAAAGAGGTAGGCTTGTTTGAAAACAAGGATAATGAATGAAGCGACAAAAATAACCTTTGACTAACGGTCAAAAGTTAGTGTAAATGACGAAAAATGAAACAAAGTGATAATTACAGTGACTATTTACGTAATTTTTAAAGTTAGAGAACTAAAAGTGAAATTTCGTGACAACCATAGGACTATTTATGTAATTAACTATTTATTCTTTTATGAGTTAATTATCAAATTTGTCCTTTAACTTTGACATTTCTTTCAATTTGGTCATTTAACTTCAAAAGTGACTAGGATAGTCCTTTAAGATCCATTTTGTTGCGAGAATGGTCCTTTTGTTAGTTAGTCGTTAGTCAACTCTGTTAAATCAAGGGTACTTTAGTCCTTTCACCATTCTCTTCTCTCCATACACACACACACACACTCTCCCATCTCTCATCCACTTACTCATCTCTCACCTCCCCATACCCTCTCGATAACCACCGCCCCCACCACCCTCTGAGCATCCGCCGCAACCGCAACCGCCACTACCACCGCCAACCGCCACCGCCATCGTCGGCTATCTTTCTTGTACTCTGTACCTCAAACACGAGTAAAAACCCTATACGACTTTCTACAACAAAAACCCCACCATGTAAAAACCACCACCAAAAACCTCACCATCGACGACTTTCTGCAACAAAAACCCCAAATCATGTGAAAACCCTATTCACAAATCATGTAAAAAACCTATATATGTTTGAATAGAGTAAATAAGGATGACGGCTCTAAAAACCCTAAATGTGAGTTGCTTAAATCGAGTAAAAAAGGGAATACAAACGTGATTCTTCTTCTTTTCCTCTAGATCTTAACACCCATGTGATTCTTCTTCTTTTCCTTTAGATCTAAAATTTGTGATTCTTCTTCTCTTCCTTTTGACATATCTATTGGTGTGCGTGTGTGTGTTATCTAGTGTGTCTGATGGTGGTTGGCGGTGGCGGTGACTAGACCAGAAATAGGGCAGAGAGTGAGAGAATTAGTGGTGATGGCTTCAAATATAATGGACGGTGGGGGTGGTGGTTTCAGAAAGGTGAAAGATGGATGTATATAAAGAGATGAAGAGACATAGGGTTTAATTTTATATTATATATAATTCATTAATTAGAAATTATTAAATATAACAAGGGTAAAATTGTCATTTTATCCCGACTTACCGGAGATGACTAACGGCTAACGTTAGTAAGGACCATTCTCGCAACAAAATGGATCTTAAATGACTATCTCAGACACTTTTAAAGTTAAAGGACCAAATCGGAAGAAATGACAAAGTTAAAGGACGAATTTGACAATTAACTCTTCTTTTATTTTTTTTAGTTAATTACATTTTTGGTCCCTGTGGTTTGCTATAAATTATGAATTTGGTCACTAATGCGTGATTAGCAAAAGTGTGTGAAAATGTGATGGTTCGGTTTTAAACTAGATATGGCTAACTCACAACATGGCAGTGTACTAGTCGTTTGTTAGTATAGCTAAGATAAGACCGGGTTGTCGATCTCAGGGAACGGTTGTCAAACTTCAATACTATGATATTAGTTAATTCTTAGTCTTTTGAAAATAGGCTTTTGGATTTTAAAAAATAAAAACTGAAAATAAAGCAAATACTACGCAACAACCAAAAGAGAGAATGAACACTTCACGAAGTAACTAATATGATGGGTAAAGAGTGTTCGCTTGGAAAGAATCCCCCTAATTCGTAGTAGTAATAATCTAGATGTGCAATGGATTTGATAAAACGATAAATGGAATCACAAGGTATAAAGCCTCTTTGGTTAAGAAGGCTACAACTATGGTCATGGTACTAACCCCCAATATCAAGCATCGGTCAAAGTTGACATCAAGAAGTATTCCCAATTTAAACAATATAAATAATCCATGAGGTGTTCAACTAATCTACTCGATTGAAATATGAATACTAGTGATTACTTGTGATTATAAACAACTAACAC
>JAUEJL010087672.1:0-14581 GCA_032274825.1 Drosophyllum lusitanicum
TAATACCCCATTATTATTAGTAAGTTGAACTTCGAAATTTATATCCATTTCACGATAATAATATTTATTACAAAAGTTGGGTCGTTACAGCAATACAATTAAGTAGAAAGTACCAAAGGGCCTTTGGCCTAGCGGTATGAATGTGTGATTAAGGTGTTCATCCCTTACTGTTCAGGGTTCAAGTCATGTTAAAAACGTAAGTTCTAGATTAGATGGGTGTTTGTGTTTGCGGTTAAAAAAATTTAGTAGAAAGTGTGACGATGAAGTTTTGGAAAAATTAAGTCAATCTAATAACGTCTCATCCATCTAGACGCAATTCATGGTTGAGTAAATATACAAATAACCAAAATACCTCTATTAATGAGTTATTAATTAATGGTGGTTACAAATGGTACTCGAGATATTCTCAATAGGGAACGGTTTAAATGAGAACCGTTTTTCATATGAAAACAGCAAGAACCAATCTTGGCTATTGATTAAAATAAATCAATAACTAAGAATTCTAATGGTCGTTAATTAGGGGTATTTTGAGAAAATTAAGTCAATCTAAATCATCCACTCAGACGCAATTCACGGTAGGGTAAATATACAAATGACCAAAATACCTCTATATATTAATAAGTCATTAATGATGTTAAAAACAGTTCGCACGATTCTCGTACGAAAAATAGTTATAATTTAAACTTTTCTCTATGTTATTATTGTGCTCTTAATTCCGACACGTATTAAACAAACACTTCACGTCAACTTGAGAACAAACTAGTTTGACCAAATAGGTCGTAAGCATGTTTTTTTTTCTAGTTTTAGTAAAATAAAATATATTTTGGTTTATTATTTATGTAATAAATAAAAGTAAAATAAAATAAAAAGATGGTTCAAGGTGACGATTAACGAAGAACAGTAAGAATTTTTGGTATATGACAATGATGGAGTAGGGTGTGATGTGGAGTAACATCTAGCTCGGGTGGTTCTGATCTGGATCAGTAAACTACACCTAATGCATTAAATATATAATTAAAAGAAATACTTTATGATATACTGTAGCTAGCTAGATACATATAAATATAAATATATATTAAAAAGAGGATTGCTGGCCATGCCAAAACAATATTTTTGTATTTTAATTAACAAATTATCAATAATTGTACTACGTGCATCAAACACTTTTTTGGTTTTGGTATGATTAACAACGTCCTTATACTCAGGGTCGGACTCAACTATAAGATGTTGGTGACACGGGTAATCAGTCAATTTTGCAAACGTAGTGGAAAATTTTAAGATATAGTTCAATGTTCGATTTATACCTTTAAAATAACAATTTAATTAATAGGGATTCATATAAATTATATTTTATTTCAAATTTTGGCGCTAAAATATCGGAACAACTGAAACATCGTTAACCTGACCCGATAACTGAAAACCCGGAAAAAGAACCTGAACTGTTGGAGGAAAGGGTTTGATACAGGCTCAAGAATAACAATATATAAAACTTGGATAATTTCGTGGATCGTGTTCAATACACTTTTCGTAATCTGTAATTCGACCCTTTTGCCAGGGGTATCACGAATTCAGATATAGGATAATGCAAGAAACTTGATTTGAATTACAGGCTTTATTCAAATCCAAACACAGAATATCTTTGTTTTCGTTTATCAAAGACTATTTTGACTTGGGAATCGTATTCTTCTCTCATATTTGGTTTCTTCGTTCGTATGTTTTCCGTGAAAAATACAAAACCGAGGCAGCCTATTTATAGGCGAGAAACTGGCGGTTACCTGCCGGCGGCGGCGGCTGGAGTGGCGGTTGGCGGCGGTTATTGCGGCGGTTATCTTCTCTCGGACCCCGCCAGGGGCGATGCCCCTTGGAACCCCTACAGGGGCCAGCCCCCGGACTCCCGTACCGTATTCCCGATACTAACTTAGTTTATTCGAGTGTGCACTCCGCACCTCCAAACCCGAATTATAACTAAGTCTAGTTACGGCTAGTCTCATGTCAATCCCGATTATACTAAATGGTTTGATGACACTAAAATCACCAACACGAACAACACCTTCAATTTAAATTAATTTTATTTTTGTCATTATATAGTGTCAACAGTCAACAAAAATCTTGGATCTATCACTGCTTATACTTATTTGTTGCACCAGCATGTGATCCTTAAGTTTTAATAATATTATAGCGATGGTAAACATTTATAAACAAACACCACAAATTTAGAGAAATTGATATAAAAAATCATAAATTGAAGATGAATTTCCTTTTCCAGAACCTTTAAACAAATTGGTATAATTATTCAAGATAAAAAAAATGGTAAACATATATGAAGTTAAAGAAATTCGGTGTATGCATTCATAAAACTAATTAATAAGAATAAAGTGGAAGAAAAAATTTAATTCATTTTAAAAAAATAATAAGTTGCAGTTTTTAAAATAATTTTGATAGTTTTAATTTTATTGAAAAAATATAAGATTTTTCAAAAAAAAAGAAAAATTGAAACTACTGGCACATCATATAACAAAGATTCGAGATATACAACGGGGGAGAACGAAACAGCATGGTAATAAAGACAAATGGGTTCTAGAGAGAGAGAGCACAACAGAGAGAAATTCTACAAAGATTCGAGATATACAACGGTGGAGAACGAAACAACATGGTACGGATCGCAAAGGCAAACACGAAGACGTCCAGGAGAGTATGAGGATAAGAATGTAAGGTCAATATTTTTCTACAACTTCCCGGAAGGTACTGGAGTTTTAAAACTGTGGGAGATGTTTAAGTATTATGGGAAGGTGTTAGATGTCTATGTTTCTAGAAGACATTTAAGAGGTGGACAAAGATTTGGATTTGTCAGATATGGAGTAATTGAAGATTTGGAAAGAATACTTAAGGGTTTAAATGGGGCCTGGATAGGGTCATACAAACTAAGATGTTACAAAGCAAAATGCAAAAATGAAAAGAGGGGACAAGTGGTAAGTCAAAACGCAAAACTGGAGTGCACCAATTCGAGAAATTGGGAGGATAGAGAAGAGCAGAAGATGAAAAGAACTTACGCTGATGTGGTAAAGGAGGGTGGAAAGCAGTACAAGTTTATGAAAGACTGGGGTATTTGCAAAGATATGGAGGTAGATAACAATATTGGTGACGCGCTAAGAAAATGCGTGGTGGCAAGGGTGATTAGAGCTGATATGATCGAAGATTTTTCATCTGTCGTAAAGGTAATGTGCAAAAATATTTTGGAGTGGAAGTATCTGGGCGGAAAGGAGGTATTGATCGTGTGTGAGTCGGTAGAAACAGCTGAGAACTTAGTCAACAACAAAGAAGGTGTGTTGTGGAAGTGGTGTGAGAACATCAGACGTTGGTCTAAAGAGTACTCCAATGGAATATACAGAATGGCTTGGATTAAGATATATGGGGTTCCGTTAGACCTATGGTGTGAATCAAACTTCAAGAAATTAGCTTCTAAATGGGAGGATCCCATCACCGCTGAAAATTGCTCTTGGAACGAAGCCTCATCCCTGGTTGCTGGGAAAGTTCTAATCAACACCTCGTATGAGTTCCTGCTTGTTGAAAAGTATATAATACGGTGTCATGGCTATGCCAGGGAAATATTAATGAGAGAAGATGGATGGGTCGATGCGGTGGATGACGACGAAAGCTGCGATGATGCGGAAAACTCGGAATTGAGATTTATGGGAAACAACGGAATGGCCCAATCATACGAAGAAGATGAGATAGAAAGTTCGGAAAAGGAAGGCTCGCCGGTGTTCAAATTAGCGGATAAGATGGTCGGAAGACCAATCGGTGAAAGTACATCAACGGTGAAGATGTCTTGTCATCAACAAAAAGAAGATCCGCTGAAGATGTACCAGGATGTCAGTAAAGATAACGTTGTTGGGGAAGGCGGCAGAACAGGGCTCGAGGAAGTGGTTGGAGAGTTTGATGGTATGGAAAAAGAGCAGGGTAAAATTTTTAAATTAAATAAACAAGTGGGTATGTGCAATAGTTGGGTGGAAGCGTTAAATGGGCTACAACCTCAAAAGCCCAATGAGGTGAGGAGGGATTATGAAGGGCCCAGTTTTCAAAACCCTACAATTGGTAGTGGAAGCCCTCTAGAAGGAAGTAGAAAAGTCAAAACCTATGTAGTGGATGAAAATAGTGCGACAACCGGAAAAAATAGTTATAATGTTGAAATTGTCTCGCAAGCAGATCCGGAAAATCTCGCAAAAGGCGATAGGGATATTTAAGAAAACGAATCCATCCAACAGACAGCAGAAGGAAAATCACAAAAGCTAAAAAAAAGTTGGAAGGGCACGGGGAAACTGAGTTTTCACATGATGAAGAAAGTGGCAAGGGGAAAAGGTAAGCAGAAGACGGGATTGGGTGCAGGGGGAAGAAATCAAAATCAATCTCAATAACCAAAAGTCTATCAGATTCAACTGAAAAAAGAAGAGCTTTTGGTGAAAAAATTGGTTTCAAGTGGGAGCAGGTGGTGGATAAGCTGTAAACTCAGGTATGAACAGTTCGAATGGTATGAGGGGTAATCATGAAAGTACTTTCATTAAATGTTAGAGGGTTTGGATCGACTGAGAAACAGAATGTTGTTCGAAATTTATGCTCACGAGAAAAACCAAATATGTTAGGGCTTCAAGAAACGAAATTATCGATGATCGAAGAATCTTTAATTGAAGAAGTATGGGGGAATTCTATGTTCAATTTCGCAATGGTTGGGTCAAATGGGAGTGCAGGGGTTCTACTTATAATTTGGGACTCTCGCTTATTCAAAAATGTTAGAGCATGCGGGAACGAATTTTTTCTAACAGTGATTGGTAAATGGGTGAGGGCACTGGAAGAGTGTATGTTTATCAATGTCTACGGTCCACATGTATCTGAAAAAAAGAAGGTATGCTGGGCAACTCTGGATAGTTTAATAAATACCATGGTAAAAGATATCAAAGAAATTATGTGTTTTGGGGATTTTAACGAAGTAAGGAATACAAATGAAAGACTCAATGTAAACTCAATTCCTACAAATATGAAGGATTTTAATTAGTTCATTGAAGAAAACAACTTGATTGATATTCAAATGGGAAATCGCAAGTTTACAACGGGGTGCTCAAAGGGTATGAAGTTCAGTAAATTGGATCGGTTTTTAGTGTCAGAAGAGTTCCGGGAAAGGTGGGGTAATCTTTCTTGTAAAGCTTTGGAAAGAAACATTTCCGATCACTGTCCTATTATATGCGAAGATAACAATCAGAACTCAGGCCCAAAACCCTTTAAGTTCTTTAATGTTTGGCTAAAAGATATGGAGTGTGATGCTGTGGTCAAGGATGCATGGGGAAAAAAACTACTTCGTCAAAACCGGATTGCAAGTTTATGGAAAAGTTGAAGAACGTAAAAATGGCTTTAAAGGGCTGGTCATCAATCAAATTTGGGAAAATAGACGAGGAAATTTTACAGTTGAAAAAAGAGGTTATCGAATGGGAATTAAAAGTAGAGGAAACATTGCTGAATGAGGATGATATGGCTCGATGGATGGTTAAAAAGAAGGGCTGGCAAGAGAAAGAAAGATTTAAAAAGGAAATGTTAAATCAAAAGGCAAGAATTAAATGGCTAGTCGAAGGTGAAGAGAATACAAAGGTCTTTCATAATGCAGTCAAAAGAAGACACTGGGTCAACAACATGGCTGGGGTGTTTGTGAACGGGGTATGGGAAGAGAATGTGGTGCAAATAAAGGAGGCAGTAGTTGATCATTTCAATCTTTTCTTCCAAAGTAGAACAAAGGAGGGGAGGGGGAGGATTGTGAGTGACAAGTTTAAGTCCATATATGAAGAAGAAAGTAGTCTCCTAGAAAGAGAATTCACTGAAACGGAAGTATGGGAGGCGGTAAAAGGATGTGGAAGCAACAAAGCCCCGGGGCCGGATGGTTTTAATTTCGCATTCTTCAAACACTTCTGGGAGGTGATAAAGGCAAATCTAATGATGGCGATTAGCTGGTTTTGGCAAGGAAATGGCATCTCAAAAGGATGTAACTCCTCATTCATAACCTTAATACCAAAAGTAAGTGATCCTTTGTCATTCGATGAATATAGACCTATCAATTTGATCGGCTGTTATTACAAGGTGGTGTCAAAAGTGTTATCAAATAGATTAAAAGGTGTGATTAACAAGCTGATTGGAGAGGTGCAATCTGCGTATTTAAAAGAAAGATCAATAATGGATGGGATTCTTATTATAAATGAAACTCTCAACTTTTTGAAGAAGAAAAACAAAAAAAGTATGGTCCTAAAAATAGATTTTGAAAAAGCGTACGATAGTCTCGATTGGGATTTTCTCTGGGACATATTCAATCAAATGGGGTTCGGGATAAAATGGATAAATTGGATGAAGAATTGTCTTCTCTCTGCAAATATATCGGTATTGATAAACGGGTCCCCTTCAAATGAGTTCAAACCGGAAAAAGGGGTGAGGCAAGGTGACCCATTAGCACCATATTTATTTTTGATAGCTGCCGAAGGGTTAAACGTGGTGCTGCAAGAGGCGGTGGAAAAGAAGCTATTCGAAGGGATAAAAGTAGGATCGGATAAAGTTTTGTTATCTCATCTACAATATGCGGACGATACAGTAATAATGGGAAGCTGGTGTTACAAAAATTTAGAGGCAATTAAACCTCTTTTAAAGTGTTGGCAAGATGTTTCGGGGCTCAAGATAAATTGGAGGAAATCAAGTCTGAGAGGTATAGGTATTAATAAGGTGGATATTGTGGATTTTGCGAACAGGTTGGGATGTAAGGTTGGAGAGGGGCTTTTTCAATACTTAGGGGTTCCGATAAATGTTAATATGAAAAATAAATCTCACTAGGAAGTAGTGTTGCAGAAAATGGAAGCGAAAATCTCAAAGTGGAAAGTGAGGAAGTTGTCGTATGGCGGTCATTTGACTCTCTACAAAGCGGTTCTTTCTAGTTTGCCGGTGTTTTTCCTGTCTGTATTTCGTGCTCCCCCGGGCATTCTCGTATCCTTTGATAGAATTAGGAAACATTTTTTTTGGGGAGGGGGGATTAATGATAGGAAAATCTGTTGGGTCAAATGGGTCAAATTGGTTCTTAAAAGGGATTTGGGGGGTTTGGAAATGGGTAACTTAAACACTTTTAACTTAGCTTTACTATTCAAATGGTGGTGGCGTTTTAAGGTGGAGCAAAATGCTCTTTGGGTCAAAATAATCAAAAGTTTGTATGGGCCTTTTGGTGGCCTGGAGATCGAACACATCAAAAAAGGGTCTGGGGCTTGGGAAGGAATAATTAAGGCTGGTGGCGAAATTCAAAACTTTGGGGTATCACTGCCCTCCATTTTAAGTGTGGAAGTTGGCAATGGTAAAAATATTAATTTTTGGAAGGATAAATGGTTAGGACAGATAACCTGGCGTCGGCATATAACAGATTGTACAAAAAATTTGGGAACGATAAGGTGCAGGTAGCAGATATGGGAAGATGGGATGCGGATCAATGGAAATAGGAGGTTGGTAATCAAAGGCAACTTACTGGAAGAGTGAAGAACGAATTTCAAGCCATATCAATTCAGCTGGGTGCAGTATGCATGAACAACAACAAAAAAATCTGTGGTCCTGCTCTGGGAAAAAAGATGGAAAATTTTCTGTAAAATGGCTTCGTGAAGTCCTAGATGAGAAAACACAAATGCAGGGGCACTCTTTATCTCCTACTTTCTGGTCGTCTCTTGTGCCAAAAAAGATATGTGTCTTTGCGTGGAGGGTGGATTGCAATAGATTGCCTACTTTGGTTAACTTGGATTCAAAAGGAGTCGATCTAGATTCAATCCTCTGTCCGAGATGTAAAAATGAACAAGAAAGTGTTATACATGCTGTTTTCTCGTGCAAGAAAATAGAGAGTATATGGGATGCAGTTCACAAGTGGTGAGGACTGAGTTACGTGGTGGGGGTTCATCTTTCAATCAATTATTATCGTCTGCAAACGGGGTATTTTCTAATTGGAGCTGTCATATGTGGGAGCTGGTAATTAGAACAACGGCCTACTATATGTGGAAGGATAGAAACGATTTCATTTTCACAAACAGAAAGCATGACGATAGGTGACTATTTTTCGACATTCAAATGATTATTTTTCAGTGGATAAAATTCCGCGCACCAAAAGGGAAACGATTACAATGGAGTGATTGGTTAACGAATCCGAGTAGCATCGCGGATCTGAGGTAAAGGTGGTAAGGTCATTGGGGTCCACTGTATAGATATAGAGTTTTTTGGCTATAGTTGTTAATCTTCTAATTGGAATATGTGCTGTTTCATTTAGAAGTTTAACGGTGATGGTTTAGAAGAAAAAAAATATTGACTAGTCGGTATATCCATGTAAATTTGGATGCAAATTAATATATCTTGTTGCTTTTCAAAAAAAAATCATATAACAAAGAGTCACGTGGACTTCACATGCACACGTACTAAATCATCAAGAATACTAATCAAAATATCATACAGGCATATTAGCATAAATGTTGAAACTTAATAATGACATTATATGCCTATTAAAAGTACTATGATCATATTGAGACACAAATGTAAGTATGGTTGATATTATGTGATTTTAATTCTATTAATTTATAGTTTTCATCGTTAATTTAAGGCTAATGCTGCTAGTTCAATTGTAAAATGCGACACAAAAGTGTAACACATGTGGGTAAGTAAGTATGTCGTTCAAAACAAAATTAAAGTTGGTTCTAAAAAAATGCTAAAAAGGAAAAAAGAAAGTACAAAATAATACTGATAATAATAATAATAGAAAAGAGTACGTAGGAAGGAAAACTTTTGCAAATGAAAACTACCAAAATGTTATCATTTTGAATTATGTGAATGTTTATAGTTTTCGGCTATAATCATGTGTATTTATATCATTTTCTGCTAGAATGAGTGTATTTTTTTTTTTGAAAAGCAAGGAATTTTATTAGAACATAAGTCTCAAAGCTTGAGACTTAGCAGATACAAATATATAATTATCAAGAAACGCAGGAACAATAACATCACCAAAATCTAAAAAATGTCAACAAAAAACAAAACAAAATTAGTCAAGATTGAAAATAAAATAGATCAGCTTCCCTTCAACTCTTTCCAATCTTCTATTACTTCCAACTACTTGCCATTCCTTTTGCCTAAGAAAATACTTAAAGAGTGTAGACGTGATAACAAAATGCCAAAAACAGCAATTAAGCCTCCTTTAAATAGATCAACTGAGCATCAACCAAATGAGAACCACCATATATCCCAATAAGGTTTATAATGGGGAAACCGAAGTTGCACACTTATTGAGATTCCATGACAGCTAGAAGATAAACCGAGCCTTTTGCTACGTTTATTTCTAAAAAGTCCAGAAAAATGTGTCCACCATATATCCAATAGATGTTCGAAAGACTCTGTGACACTAGATGACTGATGCAGACCCAAATCAAGAAAGACCCAGATCAGCAGGTAACACCTTGTAACAACCGGGGGAGAGACAACAGTGCAACTCCGCACTCTGAAAAAACTCACCAAACCTATAACGAGATGGCATCTAGAATAAACGATGTACTTGTGTGTGCATTTAGAAGTATGTGTCCACCATATATCCACCAAGAGACAATGAAAAGGAGTCAAACTCGTTTTACTACCAACACCCCCTTTTAACGTCAACCCAAACCAAAGAATTGACACTTAAAGTATCAATTCATCCCTCCCAGTGGCACATACTTTGCAGTTATAAAACCCAACCCAATAATAACCAACCGCTCAAAATTAAAAATAATTAAGATATGAATCAACCACTCAAAAAATATATAAGAAGATTCGAATAGACTCTAAGGCTCAAGGCTGATTTGCATGAGAAGTAAGAATACACATCAGCCGGTAACACCTTATAACAACCAAGGTTAGTAACCGTGCAACCCCGCATGCTAAAAAAACCCAACCTACTAAACGAGATGACACCATTTTAAAAAGAAATAAAATACCCGTGCGCGTTGAAATTTTTATACCCACCTAATATCATCTAAAAAACTTAAATGGTGTCAATTATGGAAACTATCCACTTTTTACATTTCCTGTAAATTATATGGCTATTTTTTAAGGCAAAACAATTTTTTATAAAACAAGGAGACTAGGAACAATTTTCTAGGCTAAATGGAGATCCATATTGAAGGGTTTATTTTTTTAATTTTTTTTAGCAAACCATAGGTTACCTCGAAGTTGTCATTTAGTGAAAGTATCTTTGTGCACCACCTTTGATTCTTCCTCCCAATTTATGTGTAACAACTATATATGTGTTTAGTGGGTTTGTCGATCCACTCTAACATGTATAAGTATAAAACTAAAGATGTTAGACCTAAAAAGTATGTATATATGTTATTGCTTGATTCATATAGTTCAAAATGATCGACTCTAAAACTGTTATGATTCAAGTATAATATCCTTAAGTTATTTTGCACGATATACTCCCCTAAAATCCGTTTTTTATATACAAAAAAGACGTTTAATTAATATCATATATATAATTTAAGTAACTCAAACGAGAATTGAGAAACTTTTAGCCCCTTTTTGTACAAATTGCTCCGATGAAAGTGTAATTCACTTAAAAAAAATCTTATATATTATTTAAAAAGATAATACAACAAAGAATTCTAACGAAGCTACATTAAAGTCGTTTAGTTTTTGTATCCATAATTCTGACAGTAGCTTTAATAACACTAGAATTTCGCATCTAATTTATCATCAATGTCTCGTTTCTAGAAAGAGAGAATCACTAGCTTACTTATATAATTAACATTTGAAAATAAAAGTGGTTTTAATGTTGAAAACAAAACTTTATGATAATAATAATAATATAAGAATGCTCAATATAGTCCATAACTAATTCATAGTCCTATGAGACTAATTTTAGCCTTTAGATCAATGTCATCAATGGTCCAGATTAAATTTTAAAAATCTGGGCGGAGTGACATTTTCGTAATTTTATGTAATTCACATGTGATGTTTTTATAAATCACATGTGATTGTATATATACTGAATCACCTGTGATTGAATATTAAAATTTCAGGACTATGTTTTTTAAATGGACTTTATTAAACACAACTCAATAATAATAATAATAATAATAATAATAATGATGATGATGTGAAAGAGATAGATGATGCGTTGTTGAGGTCATGTGATGTGGCATTAACTGCATATGTACTTCCATTAAATGAATACTTATTTTGTATGGCTTTCATAATCATATTATTAACCCCATTTTATATCCAAATTAATTTTATTATAACTTCCTTCCTATATGCAACCATGACTTGGTGGACCCCCACTAAAGCGCTTACAGTATCAATCGTGTTCCAATACTAAACACCAACCGGCTTCGGAATGTGCCTACAAACATGACACATTCTCTATTAGGGGTATAAAATGTTATCCCGTTATATAAAACTACAAATAATTTACTCAATTGGGTTGGTTAATCACTTACGAAAGTTCCAAGGGTATTACGTGTCATTGTAGAGAGGAATTTGTAATTTTATTCCACGATTCTTCAAACTTACAAAAATGACTTCTTATATAGTGATCGATATACTTCTGCCCAATCGTCTAAATTCTGAAACTAAGTCTTAACATTATGTACTAGTTTATTGACCCGTGCATGCACGGGTATTATAAAAGTAAACTTAAAATACAACAAAATTAAATTGAAAAATATTTCAAGTACATGAATTTTTATAAATAACACCGAAATACAAACTATAAAACAAAAGTATACTAAAATACAAACTATAAAACAAAAACTCATTAAAGAGAACAACTTTTGTATTATTAGAATCTCATCGGCTGAAGAAATTAAATTAGTGAAAACTAATCAGGTTTAGCATTACCATATACATAACGGTGAACAAATCTTTCACATATCAGTTCACAATACAACAAATAAATTAAATAACATTCTTCGATTATAAACCCGTGCACACACGGGTACTACATAAATAAACTTAAAAAATGACGATCATATACAAAACATAAACATGCAATTTTGTAACCAATTGAGAGATACATTTCCTTTCGAAAAATAATAATTTTGAGAGATGCATTTCTTATCTGGAAGATGCATTACACATGACTGAAGAAATTATCTTTAAAACTACCAAATCACTTGAAATGGATGTTAATGTACATACACATATCACATAACACTGTCAAAATCATATCTTCGCTATTCGTTGGCATCCTTTGCTCACGCTCATAGGGTCAGCATGGTGAGATCATCCGTTGACTAAAAATAGGATTGACTAAGCAACATTAGTTGAGTAAAACAACCATCTAACTGAAGACGGAATTCAACTTTATAAAATCATAAAGCACTATCTGATGTAAAGTATGTATTAAAACTACACAAAAAGAAAACAAACCCACACATAGCTCATCTTACCATCATTTTGGTAGCAATATAAAAAGAGAAGAGGAGCAGGATTGGGTGGTGGTAGCAGATCCTAGAAGGGAATGAGATCAAAAACTTCATAAAGTCTAAGTAATAGTAACCCATTCAAGTAAAACTTAAGATTCAAAGTAAAAAAAAAGAATTCAAGAAAGAAGATCTAACCATTAGAAATGAGGAATTCGAATAAAACATAACAACCATAGAACAAATGAAAAAAAGATAAAACATATATGAGCATCAGCAATGAAGAAATAGAACACGGTAAAAAGAATGTTTGCAGCAGCATACTCTCATACATAAGGTTTTAATAAGCTATTTATTTGGCCAAGTCTACAAATTGATACAATCTCATTGTTTGCTCAAAGAACATATAGTATTAGTCTCACAGATATAAGAGTTGAACCGAAATAGCTTATTAAAAAAGTTAAGACACAAAGCAATCAAATGTTACTCACTCAAGATTAGTGCCAAGATTGCTGACCTCCTCCATTAACCGGAGCATATTCTTTCCTGCATTAAGTTGAGCTCATAGCTAAAGAAAACTAATCCATTAACTAATAACCCATAAGTTGACTTGAAGCTGAATTGTTTTAACCTAAAATGGAACCCATTTTACATATTTACAATGGATCTGCTACAATATATAGAAAAACTACTTTTAAAGTAATTTACAACATAAGCAATACTTCTATACAGTAGTAACAGAAATTTCCTAAGAGTGAGCCATTAAATTTTTATATTTACAGGCGCACCTTATGAGTAAAGTCAAATGCAGAAACCAAAATCATGGAAAATCTATAAAATGAACGAACCCTGCACGCAAAGTGAAATAGATTGTGTGATGAAGCAATAAGTAGAAAATGTAGATTATTGACCCGCTTGCAAGATGAGTATTTGAAGGGCATATTTTATTTGTGCTTAAGCATATGTAAGCAAATCCTTACCTTAATATCCATTAAACCAAAATTCATGCCAAAATGTAAACAAAACAGACTCAAACTATATCTAGAAAAATGTTAAGGGAATGAATCCTACCATAGCTTCACGATGCAATTAATATAACAGATTAGCAATTTTTGAGTGCTTCAAATAATTGAACTGAATAACTGTTGCTTACATGTGCAGACAACATGCGTTTATTACTTAGTAGAAAACTATACATTTTATTTTCATTTAGCAAATCTAGATAAAGATTATAACGACGAATCACACTTGTAGCAACTCTACTGCATTAGGCGTAGGATCGGGTACTACCAGCACATTGGCCATTCCAGGGTAAGAAAAATAATAGAAACTTAAATACACGAGGAATAGGATGAACTTTATACCAATAGGAATACACTTGTAGGTAACACAAAAAAGAAAAATGAGAAGTTTTTGCATAAGAATGAATTTGGAACAAAACAAATAAAAAAAAGTCATACACTCGGAGGCATTTTAACAGAAAATCATTTTCACGGCAGAAAATTGGTTAGATAAAAGTGGATGACCTTTAATTATGATTTAGTACATACATTACTTCCGGGGGAAATTATCAGAATTGATTCTTAAACATTAGTAAGCATCAAGGGTCGCATTTTTAGTGTAAGAAGCGATAAAAATGCATACCTCCTAATATTGTTGTTTCCATGGAGGCTTTCCGCTTGCCATTTCAATAACAGTATATCCAACGGTTCATATATGTGCAGAGCTATAGAAAAAAGGAAGGAAAACAAAAAATAAAAAAGATCAAGATAGGGCAACTCAAACCATTAACACTCTTATTGTTTAATAAGGACAAAAGAAACAACAAAATCAAGTGAAATGAGACAATGAGACAATGATCAGAGCGCATCAAGAAAATTATAGGAGTGGCATGAACTAAGATAAGAAAATCAAAAGAAATAACATTTATGTACCGAAAATATAACATATCAATAGAAAATCATCAAATTTGCTATTAGGAGTACCAAAAATGCAATTTAATTACAAAGATATTCAGCCCCCTTGCTAAGAAGATTACATAGAGAGAAAAAGAATAATAGACTATAAGCCTTGTATTATTTCACTTAAATCTATGGCCTGTGTGGATTCTAGCCATCCATAAGGGGTACCATTATAGACATGGCACCCGT
>JAUEJL010087683.1:0-14580 GCA_032274825.1 Drosophyllum lusitanicum
ACGGGCGTGCCCTATGAAGGGTACATCCAGGCCCACTAGGGCGCCCATAGTACAGTTTCAATTCAAAACACATTCTGCCGGTATTCCCGTGCTCCCACCGGCACAGTCGTACCCGGGCCGCTGGCACGGCCTGTGCCCCAAAAGGTACGCCCGTGCCCGGTCGCCGGAAAACCATTTTTTGACAGAATTTCCGGTTTTCAGATCCAAATATGTAAAGCCACGCTAGAGATGGATCTGATACCGCTGTTGGGTATTGGTGATTCTACGAAAACGCAACGGAAGCAAAAAGGTTTAAAAACAATTTTCTATGTAACCACCAATAGACACCCAATGGACCAAACCTCTAACTAGGACTAAGCAACAAGAAAAGAACAAGGAGGGAAAAGAATTATACCCTTCTTGCAAAAGCTTCCCTTGATCTTGAGATGTGCCTTCGAAGTGCTGTACACAAAGTAGAGCACCATTAATGAAATCCACACCAAGTTTACTTTGGTTCCCACTTGCTAGAGTGCTGGTATGCCAACTAAAGCACCACCACAATCTTAACACTTAGAACTCACAAGCCTCGTATTCTAAGTGTGTATATGAGAGATATGTGTAGTCACATGCATGTAACATCATCATCTAAGCACATTTGGACTCTTATAGAACTCCTAAAAGCAGTTCAAATTCATCCTCATTAAGCCTAGAAACATTACATCATAACTCCTCATTAACTAGCCTTAAAAGACTAGTTAATTCGGCGGTTGCAGCAAAAGGCAAGGGCGTGCCTTTGTCTAGGCATGCCAGCCCTAACAGGCACACCCAAGTCATGCCTAACTTGGGCTCGAGCCTAGCCACTAGGCATGGCCGTACTTATAACAGGCACGGTCATGGTTGGCCTACCAAAACCATTTTCTAGTTTTCTCTCTCCTTTGACCAGTGGTGATGCCAGAACCAATACTTGGCATGTGACCCAATAGGCCCATGCTTCATCGGCAATGGCACCAACTCGTGTGTGTCAGCGGGCATAATCCAACGGTTATTGTATTTGAACCCCACCAAAGAATCTCCATGAGCGCATACCGATGTTGGTTGACAACTAAATCGATAGCATAATTATTACATTTATCATACTTTCTGCATGAATACCGAAGGGAAAGCAAGAGGGAGTACATATATCACATCTTTATAAACAAGTGTGACATGTGTATCAGCATCTCCTCCAAATTTGATTATCTAGACCTTAAATACTTTATATAAACAACATTATAACTAATTAATACACTTTGACCTTTAAAGCACACCCAACCCCCCTAATGGTTAATCATTTGGTTTCAAGAGTCATAAAATTTGTTCTTCACTAAACTATATCCCAATTCAATCAAGCTTAACATTTATTTAGCATAAAGAAAACTAAAATATTAAATAAGAACTAAAAGTTGAAGAAGAAAGGCATGAAACTACCAAAAAATGGAAATTTAAAAACTTACAAAAGCATAATCATGTCCAAGAAAAGTTGATCTACCTCTTAGTACTTCACCCAAACTCATCACTTCAATTTCCTTCAAAACTCACAAGCATCTCCGGGCATATATATTGACAAGTCACTTGAAGAACAACATATTAAGCCATTCATCTCTATAACTTTATAGGTTAAATTATGATCAAAGAAAGATACGATTTCTTAAGATGATGAAATCCATAATTAAGAGAAATAATTTTGTCAATAACTCCTACTTTAGCTATAGTACTAAATTGAAGAAACCCTAGACATAACATAGAGACATTAGGAGACGTGAAATGTTAAACTATACCTGCTTTTTATGCAAGTTGCTAGACACACAACAAGTTAGAGTAAGAGGAGAGCAACCAAAAATAATTATAAAAAGGGTGAGAAAAACACCGGAAGGAAGTAGATGGGTGCGGGCAAGGCGTGTTTAACGAATATGCAAGAAACTCTGTACATAAACATAGAGAATTAGAAAAGTAAATGCACAACCGTAGGGTAATTCTCGGTAAAATCTATACATGTAAAGGTGTATTACTATACACTTTGTTAATACTTAATGGTACTCTATTTTTATCTTATCTCAATTCTTCGGTCATAATCTCCATCGTACAAATCTATCTAATCCCTTTCAAACCACTATTTGACAATACTCTTATCAACAGTCTTCCATTGATTAATCTAACATCACTTTATGCAATGTACTTTTTCTTTCTTATATTTGTCTTACTAATTTTCTTATTTATCACTTAATATGCATTATTATCTCTTTCTTCCTTGTATCTTCACTCTCCTTTGTCTCATTTTTAGCTTCACTATATTATTTACTCTTTTTTCCATCTGACCAGAACATAGTCAACCATCAAGGTTTATCTTTAGTTGCTAGCTATCACACCCTACATAACATAATGCCAACAATCTATGATTTCATAAAAATGTTTTGACACACGAATACACTGTCCTTGCTTCCACAAGAGAGACCTAATAAACCATGCTTCATGCCTTCATCATCAATAACACTATGAGCATTTTCTATACATAAGTTAGAACCATAGCAACTAATTTTATTTAAAATCATTCTTGACTATCAATCAATTGATATTTGGTACATTAACACCCTTGGTCATTCTTAGTTGCACATATATAAGTCCCATCTCTGCTACTATGCTCCTTTAAAACCGAGCAATCCAAATTCCTAAAATCATCCAAATCAGAGATGCTATGGGTCCTTTGTATTCACAAGCAGGAATAATCCAAAAAAAATTATATATAGTGACCCTTACTTCTTTCCTTCCATCTTAATTCTACTTCTCCTTGGAACTCATTGCATATTTACCAATTTCCATGCACTAACGTTTTTTTTAATCATAACACTACTCCTCAAGTTCTTCACCTCTTTTCCATTACATTAAATAGAAAAATTAGACCCCAAACTCCCTTGTAGCCTATTATATGATAGTCCTAGAATAATTTTTTATGGCAACTCATTGGACAGGTGGTAGACGTAATTCACATGTTTAGTTCCAACTAAAGATTTAACAATCAACTAAAGATTTAACATTTCCATGATAACAGTGGTAGTGACATGTAAATACTAGTAAATTTGAACTGTCAGATTTATTATAAGATGTTATGAAGTGGAATCCATAGTGAATGTAAGTTGGTAGCACAAATTGTAAGTCATTATATTATGCAGAAACCTATAACACATGTAACAGAACTCTTTGTTGGTATCATATTATGTACATAAACATGTTATATGGAAATAAAGAGAAGAAAATACAACTTTCTTTCATTTGTAAAATAACAGACGATATTATACCCAAAAATAGCAATAAACCAACGCTTCCCTTGCAATCGGTTTATTCCAATTGAAAGATATTTATGTTTGCAAAGCTAAACGGAAGATGTATGTTTCTTATGAAAATCATTGGAACCTCATAAATCCCAAATTGAGGGTTTGAGGAAACTTCAAGGAGGAAGTTTTTAAAACCATCTTCTAAAACAATGACTCCCATCTAATTACAATTTCAAGTAATTTCTCTTTTACCCAATTTTTAAGGCCATAAGGTCTATACCAAAAAGATCTCCGTAAAACAACCAAAACCATGTAATTACATTTTGGAACAACTTATTTGTTGCTATAATTTTACCTAAATTTCAAGACGTCCGGGTGTGTACCGACATATTATGTCCCTGAGTCAAGCAAACCTATGTAATTACAATTTGGAATAATTTATTTGTTGATCTAATGTTACGAGCATGAGGTATGTAGTGAAGAAATCAGCCGTTAAAACAAATAATTTCACACTTAGTCAACTATAATGGTAATGAAACAAACCCTAAAAGATAAGGGATTAGAGTAGAGGTAACCATGTGTAACTGTTTTGTATTCACTATAAATACTATTTAACAACTTTAAAGAATTAAAAAAAATAAAAACTATATATCACCCTACACAAGCACATACTCTGTCATCTTACACACACACACACACACTCTCTATCTCTCTTCCTACACACACGCGCGCACACGCACACACTCTCTCTCTCTCTCTCACTGTTATCGACATCTAAAAACAAAATCAACATCAACCGATATAACAACCCAAAATATTTTTAAAGATAATACTTAAAAAGGTTTCTACAAACAAAGTCGTGACCATAATCTATAACCATAGTATTACAAAACATTAGAAAGGAGTATTGTGATCATGTATGTATATAAAAGTTCCCATAAAGGTTTCTTAAAAGATAGGAGTCGTCGCCTTCATCAAACATCTGGAGCCTACCTTTATCTATCACATATTTACACGAAAAGTACATGTAAGAACCGATAAGCTTTCGCTTAGTGAGCATACCTAATCAACAAATACAATAATAAGCAAGCATGAATAATCCACATTAACAAAACTCTGGGAGACCCAATAACAGATACTGGGATCTCTAAACCCTGAACCTGGTACCAAGCTAAACCCTGAATGCTCAAGGAGCACATAATTGTATTGCTAGATCAACACTCTATCGTAACATGTCATACATCACTTTCTCAGTAAAAAGGAGATCAACTAAACTCACCTTATTGCGTATACACATACAATAACCGCTCTTCAATTATCGAAATCAAGAGCACGTAATTTCTAAAGGCATATTATATAATCAATCAATAATTATTCGATTCTGCTGAAATAAGGCCTACACAAGCCGTGTAGTCACCTACACGGGCCGTGTAACTCAACCCTAGACGATCAGGGTAAGGCCTCTGTAACACTAGGGCTCTACACGGCCGTGTATATACCAATACGGGCCATGTTTCCCTACATGACCTCAGCTATGTAGGCTCCCTGAACCTACACCGGCCTTGTAGCCAAGAATACCGCCTGCTGTTCACCGTGAACAATGTTGTTTTTGACCCATTTGGTGTCTAAAACTCAATCTTTCCATCCTTTGGTATTTCCCAACATTATAAACAACTTAGCTAGTTGTTTTGACACACTACTACATCAATTAACATACTAGTCCTCATTTCTTCAACAATTAATCCTCTATTAAGTTACAAACATAAATTAAACATGAATTGCAAGATTATACATACCTTAATTTAGTTTATAACTTGCTAACAGATTTCAGTTGGTGAAAGTTGCTACTTGTTCTAGACCTTGTTCCAGCCCTTTTCTATTGAATTTTCCTTTAATTTTTCTCAATTAATTTGAATTAAAAATGCTTATATAGACAACACTTTAGCCTATTGATAGCTTCAATCCTTGGACTTATATTCTTTTATTTTGTGCAGTTTTAGTCCCTCTAGTTTCACATTTTCATATCAATTAAATTCTACTTTTTATAAAATTAAATAAACTAATATAAACTAATAAATAATTACTTATAAATATTTCTAACCTCAGGGTGTTACAAATTTTCCCTACTTGGAAGATTTCGTCCCCGATATCTAACTGTTAAATAATCTTGTGTAATTTCTCATCATTTCATCCTCAAGTTCCCATGTGCATTCAGATCCTCTCCTGTGTTGCCATGATAAAAGAAGATCACTACTAGAATTTATCAAGCCAACTTTCCTTTCATCAATAACAATATCATGCAACGGAATATGAGCTGACCGATCTGCTAAACACTTCCTAAGGTGGCACACATGAAACATGTTGTGAATTCTTGATAGATCTAGAAGTTCCAATTTGTATGCGACATTTCTAACTCGTTGGATAATCTTGAAAGGACAAATATATTTAGGGCCCAGCTTTCCTCTTTTTCTGAATCGGATAACTCCTTTCCAGGGTGATACTTTCAACAATACATGATCCCCAATTTGAAATTCTAGTAGTGATCTTCTTTTATCAGCATAACTCTTTGTTTGCTTTGGGCCACAATCAGCCTCTCGCGTATCTGATGAATGTCTTTAGTCTTCTTTTGGACTACTTCTGTGTTTCTTAACTCTTACTAACCAACTTCTCCCTAGAAAACGGGAATTCTACACCTCCTGCCATACAACATTTCATATGGTGGCATGCCTATACCGGAATGATAGTGGTTAGTATAAGAGAATTATGTAAGTTGTAGGTATGAATCCCAACTGCCACCAAAATCGATAATGTAAGCTCGTAACATATCTTCTAGTGTTTGTATGGTTCTTTCACTTTTTCCCATTGGTTTGAGGATGATAGGTGGTGTTAAGATGAAGTTTTATCCTAGTATCCTTATTAAATTTGTTCTAGAACCTGACATTAAACCGTATCTTTCTTCGACACAATAGAAACTAGTACACCATGACTTGCTACTATCTCCTATACGTAAACTTCCACCATTTTGTCAAAAGTATAGGCCTCTTTAATTGGAATGAAATGAGCGCTTTTGGTTGGTCTATCAACTATAAACCAAATAACGTCAAATCCCTTTGGTGTTTTAGGAAGCTTAGTAATCAAGTCCATAGTGACATATTCCCATTTACAAACAGGAATATCTAATGGTTGTAACATCCCATGAGGCTTCTTGTGTTCGACTTTCACTTGTAGGCATGTTAGACATCTCTCGACGTACTTTGTTATATCCTGCTTCATCCCCGGCGACCAAAATTTTTGCTTTAAGTCTCTATACATTTTTGTTGCACCAGGGTGTATAGAAAGTCTAGACTTATAAGCTTCATCTAGAAGAATTTTTCTAATATTACTGTAAATTGGAACCCAGATACAACCATAATGAGTCAACAATTCACGGCTATCCTTTACAAAACTTGATACTTAACCTTTGGCCCTTTCCTTGTTCTGATTCTATGCTTTAATAGCTTTAGACTAAGCCTCCCTAATCTTATCCGGTAACGGAGTTGTTACTGACATTATTGAATCCTTAATTGTCCATCCTCTGACTTCTTACTCAATGCATCAGCCACTACATTTGCTTTATGACGGTGGTAAAGTATTTCACAATCATAGTCCTTAAGTAGTTCTAGCCATCTTCTCTGTCGCATGTTAAGATTCTTTTGATCAGTAAAGTATTTTAAGCTCTTGTGGTCGGTATAAATGGTACATTTTACACCATACAAGTAATGCCTCTAAATTATTAATGATAAAATCACCAATGCTAACTCTAAATAATGGGTGAGATGTTCTCATGAGCCTTAAGCTGTAGTGAAGCATAGGCAATAACCCTTCCTCGTTGCATTAAAACACATCCCAATCCATGGTAAGATGCATCATAATAGATTATCATTCTTCCACTCCATGAGGTAATGTGAGAACAAGAGCTTTAGATAATTTTTGCTTCAGAATATAAAAAGCTTTATGTCGTTCCTCTCCCCATTTAAATTCAACATTTTTCTTTGTTAACTGAGTTAAAGGTACAACAATCTTTAAAAAGTCCTGTATGAATCTTTTATAATATCCAGCTAAAAAAAAAAAACTTCTATCTTCAGTAGGATTCTGTGGAAATTTCCATTTCAATGCTATTTCTACCTTGGTAGGATCAACCTTGATACCATTCTAGTTGACTAGATGGCCCAAGAACTGTACTTCCTATAGCCAAAATTCATACTTTGAAAATTTTGCATAGAGCTTCTCTCTTATTAAAGTTTCCAATACTTCTTAAAGGTGACTTCGTGATCTTGTTGAGTCTTAGAATAAATAAGAATATCATCAATAAAAACAATTACAGTCTTTTCCAGCATTGGTTTGCAAATTCTATTCATAAGATTCATGAATGCTGCTAACACGTTAGTGAGGCCGAAAGGCATGAAAACAAACTCAAAGTCCATATCGAGTTTAGAATGCTATCTTTGAAATATCTTCTTCTTTAATTTTGATTTGACGATACCGAGATCGTAAATCAATTTTGGAGAACCACTATGTACCCCGTAGCTGGTCAAACTAATTGTCAATCCTGGGAAGTGGGTATTGGTTGTTAATGGTGACTTTATTGAGTTACCTATGATCGATACACATACAGAAGGTACCATATTTTTCTTTACGCATAATAGGAGCTCCCCGGGTGAACTAATAGGCCTAATAAAACCTTTATCTGTAAGTTCTTGTAATTGCTTCATTAACTCCTACATCTCACGTGGAGCTAACCGGTAAGGTGTCTTTGCTATAGGTGTAGCTTCTGGTACCAAATCAATCTTGAATTCAACCTGTCTATCTACAGGATTCCGCGTAATTCATTAGGGAAAACATCAAGAAAATCATGGACAACTAGTATATTTTCAACATTTACTCGTTTCTTAGTTAATCGGACATCCACCACATTTGCTAAGTAAGCTGAACATCCGTTATGTAGATACTTATGTGCCTTTGCTACTGAGTAAATGATTGTTTTCCTCTTATTGGGATCACCAACAATGGTAAATTCTATCCTACTTGGGCTTCAAACCCTGATCATTTGTTTACCACATAAGATAGTAGCTTGCTGAGAACCCAACTAATCCATGCCAATGATCACTTGGAACTCTTTCATTGTCATCGGGATAAGGTCAATGGGAAATTTAACTTTATCTACTTCTATTACATTGTTTCTATATACATTACTCACTATAACAGACTTATCTTTAGCTATTTGTAATTCAAGAGGAGAATCTAATTTAACATCTACATAAAGGAAATTTTTACAAAATACAATAGAAAAAAAGACTTGTTGGCACCGGAATCAAACAATACTAGGGCATGTATATTATTAGCAAGGAAAGTACCTACCACCACATTAGGCTCCGGTTTTGCTTCTTCAAGTATTAACCGGAAGACTCTCCCTTAGACTTAGCTACCTCCGCCTTCCTTTCCTTTCCCTTAGTAATCCGGAGTCGTGGTAAAGGAGTTACAGACTTTGTCCTATAGCTTGAAACTTTGGACAATGATTGTTAGTGTGCCCTGATTGACAATAGAAGAAACACACTTGTAAAATGGATGTACAATCTTTAGCATTATGTCCCGCCTTTCCATATCTATAGCACCCTGCAATCCCCAACCTACATTCCCCGGAGTGCATTTTTCGACATTTATGGCAAGGGGAGTGATTTGTTCTCCTCTCTTCATAATAAACTTGGGCTTTTTCCAAGGGATATTGATTAGTTCCATTTTCCTTTTTCCTTCATGAGTAGCTTGCTAGACTGATTGGCGAAGTCCATCATATCATCCAAATTCTGGTACTTTGTCGTTGCTAAAACTTCTCGGATATTATCTTTAAGAATTGAGATGTAGCACTGCATCTTCATCTATTCGGTGGCTACATACACCGGACAAAATCAGGATATCTCCATAAATCTTTTAGTAATTTCATCCACTCGTTATGTAGTCTGCTTCATCGCTAGGAATCTCTATTCTTGCTTTCGGTGTAAACTATTGCAAAAATAATTCTATGAATTCCGCCCAAGTCATAGCATCAATCTACACCTCCCCGTTTTTTTTACTAACACTGCCCACCAATCCTTAGGTACCCTTCTTAATAGATTTGAAGCATACGTCACCCTATTCTCAGGTACACATCCAGAAGTCTTGAATGCACTGTATGGTTCAAATGAACAATGAATTCTGAATATAAAATTTAGATGTGCAAGTAATATAGCAATGAAGAATTACTAATTTCCCATAGCAGAGAATGAAACAAATATGAAGATAACCAAGAATACTATTGGTTATAGATAAATGAGTAAAGTTTGTAATCATAACAAAGTAGGGGCAAATAGTCCCCTTTGGTTGTAAAGGAAATTAAAAAAATTATATATATATATATATAAAATTTTTATGAGGCATAAAATGTAACGTGTGCATATAATTGAAATGATACAAACGAATTCAAGTGTGGTATGAATTTCCAAAAGCTAATGAGTTTACCTACGTGTGTGGAGGTGATCATAAGGATAAAGACTCTTATGGGTAAGTTAAGAATTACACTTGTGAGTGTAAGTGGCTTTGATGATGGGTTAATTTTAATTTAGCAATCAAGCATTGATTTTGATGATCCCAATATGTTCCTACACCTTCTACTATTAGTTTTGAATCAATTTTATGGATTAAAATGGCATTCTTGATTGAATTTAGAGAATTTACTCAAATGGGTCAAATTTGAAGAATTTGATCTTGAATCTTGATTTGAATGTTAAAGTATGTAACAATTAGTGTTTTGATGTGCGTTTTACGTACTAGTTTTAAATTTATATTTTACCGATTTATTTACCAAAAACTGCACGAATAGGCAAGTGAACCTAATCGTTTCGTAATATAGTTAGTAAGTCGGGTGTCGAACTCTTGGGGAACGGGATCTAAACTGATTTTATTAAATTAATATAGAATTAACTAAATAAACTAATTTAAACTAAATTAAACCAAATAAAGACAATTAAATATAAATAAATGCAATTAAACTAAATTAAAGCAATTAAACTAATTTAAAGGGAATTTATTATCAAGATTCAAACTTTATGATTGTAAATGATTCCTAACACTACTAAAATACCCAAAAGCAACCAAAAGTAGCCAAAGCAAAGATTTAATGGATTAAATTTATCAAATAAAAGACCTTCCCTCCCTAGACTCGATTTCCCCTCTCTTTAGTTAATTAACTCAATCAATTCGTGCAATGGACAATAAATTACCATATACCGATTCCTATATTAGTTAGCATCTTGGTCGGATTAACTAACTTTATTAACTATGCAATTTAATCAAACTTAAGGTCATGAAGCCGATTAAAACACAAAGCTATCCGGTTTTAAGTTCGTGTCAAGAAAGATTCAATTTTTATGCTTGTTTGAGTTAACAAAACATTCATTAACATATAAAAGGTCTTTATATATTAATCACACACATTAAAGTTTCCTTTTTAAGAAGTTTAACCTAGGATTGATCTATCACTAGTCTAGATTGTCTATTGGTCCTAAACAATCAATATTCAAGTTAAACAAATGGATTGGTCCTCAAATTTGTATAAACTCAGTTAATAAACTTCAAAAACAGAAACATTAACACATATGGATCATCAATTGAACAATCAAGACAATTTATATGGTAAACATGTCCAAACTAATTGAAATTAACAAACTTTATTAAGGTTCATCTCCTCTAGGGAGGAAAACAGAGAAAACTAGCCTAAATAGATCATATCATACTTCTGGAAAATAAGAATAAGCATAAGTAACATGAAAGAATGATAAAACCTATAGCAAAGCAATCTCCCAAGCCTTTAATCTTCAAAAAAAAAAACTTCAATCCTTCAAATCCGAGCTCCAAAGCCTCTCGATCACTTCTGGGACGTATTATGCAGAGAATAGGTAGAAGAATTTGAGTGGTTAACCCCAAATCAGATCTGGAGTTGTGTTTATATAGGAAACCGAAAACAGGGGGTTCGCGCCGCGACGGGTAAGTGTCGCGCCGCGACCAAGAATTTTATCGCGATCCTGATTCTTTTGAATTTCAACTCTGACGTTATTTTGACACGTCGCGCCGCGACAAAGGATCTGGTCGCGCCGCTATCCCACGTGGCGAGCTGTTTGACCTTATCCGGATTACTTTCGTCGCGCAGCTACCAAATTAACGGTCGCGCCGCGATCCCTTTTTTTCACGCCCGGTAGACTCTTTTTCTTTGGGCTTTGTTTATTTTGGGCCTTCTCCTTTCTTTTCTTTCTTAGGCTTCTATTATTTTTCTTTCTTCTTTCTTTCTCTATTCTTGGGCTCTTTTCTTTCCTTGATTTCTCATGCTCTATTTTTCAAGTATTTTATTATTTCGCCTTTTTAGCCTGCAAAACATAAAAGAAACGATAAACGCATCTTTTTTCAAATAATTACATATTTTTCCGGCTAAAACCAACCTGATATCGCACAATATTTATATATTATAAACGCGATATCATGTTTCTAGCTTGGTTAGACTTGACATAACAAGTGTGAATACTGAAATTTGGTGAAAAATCGTTTGAGGTTGAATTGGTATGAAAATGGACTGAACAGAGTGCTGAAACTCGTCACTGGTCTGGAACAGACTTGCTTACGGGTGCAAGGAATAGCCTTGCAACCGCAAGGGAAGTTGCTTGCGGGCGAAAGGGTTTTCTCTTGCTGGTGCAAGCAAGGACCCTTACAGGCACAAGCATAAGGCTTGTGGCCGCAAGGGGGTTTTGCCCAAAAACAACAAATAGTTTGTTGTTTTATGTGTACTAATGTACAGGAACTTTGTTTTATGTGTACGATCTGGAAGAGCCGGAACATTGTATCTACCTACTGTAGCTTTCCAAGTGAGTGTCGGATAACATAAGAATTAATATACTTATATTATATGTTAACCACGATTAAGAAGTGAATCAATAGAAGGTAAATTGTAAAAACTTACGGATTTATGATCAAGTGTAAATGATAGTTCATCGAGTACCTTTGTTATATGATTGTTGAAACATGATATAAAATGTATTGTACACATGTTATGATACTCTGAATGGGTCAATTGTAATATAAGGTCGAGTACCTTAGTTATATTAATACTGAACGTATGAAACATCTACTGGATAATTTGATTTGCACTTGAATAGTTTAATTTATGAATCATGATTATGAAATGTGTTTACGTGCGTGCTATGAGATCCTGAATGGATCAGTTATGTGATTCATGTTTATGATATGTGATTGTGTGCTCGCAATGTGATCCAATTGGATCAGTTATGTTAATCATGATTATGATATGTGATCGCGTGCGCCGAATGAGATCCGATTGGATCAGTTATGTGTTTATGACCGGATCCGGACTTGGGGACTGGTTAGTCCATTATCGGGGCCAGCACGAGGTCTGGGATTGCCTTGAGGCTTGCGGGTCAATGATAGCGTCAGCTGTAACACCAGGCAACCGAAGCCATTTTTTTTAAATACGCGCCACAAAAGCTTTAATTAAACAAGCTTAATTTACATACAGTACAAATATTTACAAATCATAACATCTGTTTTCAAACAACAACAACATTGTCATGGTGTTACAAAACAAGCTGACTCGTTTCTTTTAAAAACAAATATATCAGAGCAGGGTCAACTCTTCCTTCTACAAACCCTACCAAAACACAAACCTGCAAAATCAACAACCGAGGGGAATTTAGCACAAAGCTAAGTGAGAGGAAGCCTAAAACACAACAACAAGCAACATCAATCGATATCAACACATGTAATCACATACTCTAGAAGATCGGCGGTTCGGAACACAACCTACGACGAATGCCGGCCAAAGCAAAGGTTTACCGATAGCCCACCACCAATTGGCACAGTTAGATCCCCTCCAATACAACGCATGCATGAGAGGGTCTACAACTGCTCAACCAATAGCGATCAGGCCCAGCCCAATTCTACGTGTAGCTGACTCCTTAAACGATACTCGATATCATACCTCGAGCACGTACCGGCCAAATAGTCACACAACAGATTAAAATAATAATCATCATGCAACAAGCAACAAAACATAGAGCTTCAGAATAAACAGTCTAGCTAAGAACAAACACGTACAGAGCATCATACTAAACAGTCTAGCTAGGCACAAACATGTACATCACATCATCCATATCAATCATATACTTTACCATCTGTGAGTTAACATCCACTCACCTCTTGATTTCAAGAACTGCACTCAGATGTCTTATATTACTGTGCCTTGGTATAGCCTGAAAACACAATAACAACGAAATCAGTCTCATATTCATAAATATATCTGTCCACATATATTTATATCTCAATCATTCATAAATACAAAGCTAAATCCCCATACAATAGATTAAACAACAAACAGCTTCAAATCAAATCCCAAATGTCGGATTTGGGGACTATCGGATTTAGAAAATCCGCCGGATTTCAATCTATCGGATTCTATCTCTCGAATTCCGAGTCTCAACTCTTGGTCCCGGATTTTAGGATATCGGATTTGGCATTATCGGATTCTTCGGTTCTCTCGGATTTCAAGTTCCAAATTCAAATACCGGATTCAAGAATGTCGGTTTTCAGAGTGTCGGGATTTGGGTACCGGATCCAATAGTATGGGAATCCTTAATATCGGATTCTTGTGTCGGTTTCAAAAGTATCGGTTTCATCATCATCTTCTTCCTCATAATCCGCCACCTTCAAAAACTTCTTGAAACAATATTCCAGAATTTATAAAACTCTTTAAATCTTTCCAAAAACATAAACAAACAACTATAAACATGATTTTACGAATCAAGAACATCTTAAAACTCATCAAAACACTAAAACACATAAAACCCATTTAGCATACTTTGAGCTTTAAGCTCCAACAATGGTGGTTCATCATATAAGTATGTAAATTAACAAGAAAACATGCTAAGATGATCAGATATATATCATGAATATATTCTAACCTTGATTTTGATTTAACTATCAACAAATCTTCACTTCAAACTTTCAAATCTTGCAAGTTTCTTCACAAGAGGTTTTGCTCTCAATACACACACTTCACTTTTACACTTTGAAAGTAATGAGCAGAAACACTTTTCAATTTACCATATACATACACGTACACACATTTCATTAAAACCGAAGCATGAGGTGTTACTCCTCTTATCTCAACTTGCATGCATCCATACAAACATATTACCATACATACATACATAATTTATTT
>JAUEJL010087694.1:0-14578 GCA_032274825.1 Drosophyllum lusitanicum
ATAATATATATTTTTTTATATATATATATATATATATATATATATATATATATATATATTAATATTAAAGATTAAAGATATCTATAAACAATATATAAATTTGAGTTACATATAACTTTTCATATTCATGTGTTCTAAATATACATAGTTTTCTAAAGTTTAAAATTTAAATATTTATCTTACGATTGGATAACATTGTTTTTAATAGAATTTTTTATTTGATTTGTATTTTTTAAATTATATCTTATATATTTGATGTGTTCTAAATATACATAGTTTTCTAAAAATATGATGATGACATAATAATCATATTCTTTTAATATAGATTAAAGATTAAAGATTAAAGAAGCTTAAAAATTAAAGATTAAATATTAAAGACTAAAGATAAAGATTAAAGATTAAAGATTAAAGATTAAAGATGAGATTAAAGATTTATTTTATAATTATTTAAATTACACGTACCATAGTAGAATAATGAGATAACTAATTTTTTTTCAATTAATATAGATAATTATTAAGTAGGTTTAAGATAATTAATTAAAAACTATTTTAAATTTTAAACCATAATAATTCATTTGAATTTATTAATTTTAAATTTTTTAAGATTATTAAATTCTATGTACCGAAGTTGTTACTTTTTGCTATTGTGTATACCCATCTTTTAAAACTACCATTTAATGTATCAAACTTTTCAAAACTACCAATTAATGTATTGGATTACCTGCTAAGCAGGTAACCAATAATCCTGTCATTTTTTATTTATTTTAATATCACACAAATGACACATGTACATCCATGTTATTAATGAATGCCACATCAACCCATAAAGAACACTAAATAAAGAAAAACATGAACTGATCTTGACAATATGAAGATGAAGATGATGAAGAACAACATTAATAATAAACCAAGATCCAAAATCACTAATTTTTGTATGAACAAGAAACCAATACACGTATATCAGAAGTAGCGTCGATGAAGCCCCAAATCAAAATCGTATATCAGAAGTAGCGTCGATGAAGCCCCAAATCGAAACCCTAAGATTGGTGGTGGTCGGTCGGTGGTGGTCGGTCGATGGTGCAGTCGGTGGTGGTTGGTGGTGCAGTCGGTTCATCTTCTTTTCTTCTTCATCATTCTTCTTCATCAATTATTATACTATATTATTAAATAAATTAAATTAATATTAATTTTATTTTCAATTATTTTTTAGTTGAAAATTACATATTACCTGCAACATCATCCACCATGTCACTTCCACATAACATAAACTTGTGCCACATAAGTATTACCTACTATAACAAGTTACCATACACTAAATGGTAGTTTTAGAAACTTGGATACATCATATGGTAGTTTTGAAAGTTGAGTATACACAATAGCAAAAAGTGACAACTTCAGTACACTTTTGGATACTAAACCCTTTATTCTATTAGTATTACAATGTAACTATTCAACTAATCCAAGGTTTGTATATTACATTATCTACCAAAAGGTTTTGGACTAACAATATTAAAGTATGAAAAATGATATATCCTCCTACTTCATCCTTCTACTCACCACAAGATGACATGTGGAGTCCACTAATTCTCTTTCCTCACCTCATCCATTGATTTTGACACTTGTTCTGATCTTGTGAGTAGGAGGATAAGTAGGAGGATATATCATCTCTCATTAAAGTATTGTTGAGGTGTCCCTCACTTATTGAAGCTTGAAGGTAAAAGTTCCATTATGGCATAAGTATAGTTTATGAGTGTGTTACCATTACGTAATCAAACTATTTTTAGAATATCTTTTATTAATTAGAATCCTCTATTTCAAAATGGCTTCAAATTATTAGTACAAATATGTGATTATATCAATTTTCTTTATTTATCTTTCTATTTTCATAAATGTTTTTGATTTGTTTTCAATATATGGATTTAATTATTATATATTTAAGATTTAATACCATAAATGTTTAAACTTTACATAAACATTTATACGAAGAAAAACCATACACGTGAATAATGTTATTGTTAACATTACAATATAACAAAACTTAATTTTATAGATATGATATTTATATATTACATTAAAAATAAAATAAAGTAACAAAATGCATAATATACTACATTATGTTATTATATACGGTAAACCATACGCTAAATTTAAATAGTCATAAAATAGTGTTGGATAAGTAATAATTATTAACGCATCTGCCAATTATAAATAGTTATTTTGGATAAGTATTAAATAGTTATCGTCTAGTATATTAATTAACCAAAACGAAATAATTAGGATTTGATGATTATCATAGAAAGATGACACGTGCCACTTAATATCCTGTTTTAGTACTCCTTTTGTTTCGTTTGTACCTTTCATGAGAAAAACCAATTAGTTCAAATCCAATGTCTTTGGGGTACCAAAGACCTAAATTTGGAGTTACTTTGAGATATTTAAAGATCCTTTTGACAGTTTGGGGATGAAACTCCTTTGGGTCAACTTGATATCTTACACAAACATATGTAGCAAACATAATATCAGACATACTTGCTATAAAATAGAGTAATGAATCAATCATTCCTCTATAAGTTGTTTGACAAATAGAATTGCCATCTGAGTCTTTACTTAGCTTGATAGAGGGTGACATGGGTGTTTTTATAGACGTACAATTTTCAAACCCGTATTCGTTAATCAAATGAAGAACATATCTGCTTTGATTAATAAAGATGCCATTTGACATCCACTGGATCTAATGTCCTAGGAAGTAGGTCATCTCACCCATCATACTCACCATGTACTCATTAGATTTATCTTGGAGAACCACTCACATAGAGCATTGTTGGTTTATCCAAAGATGATATTATTAACATATATTTGTACAAGGATGACATCTCCTTTGCTCTTTCAAATGAACATAGTCTTGTCTATACTAGCTCTACTGAAATTCTTATAGAGTATTTATTAGGATAATGTGGCATACCAAGCTCTAGGAGCTTGTTTCACACCATACAAAGCCTTACACATGGTGTGGATACTTTGAACTAACAAAGCCAGAAGGTTGTTTCACATAGACTTCCTCCTGAAGTGCTCTATTGAGGAAAGAAGTTTTCACATCCATTTGATAAACTTTGAGGTCTTTATAAGCTGCATAAGCTAGGAATAGCCTAATTGCGTTTATTCTAGCTACAGGGGCAAATGTCTCATCATAGTCTACTCCTTCTTCTTGCCTATACCCTTGTGCTACGAGCCTAACTTTGTTCCTAACAATCACTCCCTCATTGTTCATATTATTCCTATAGATCCACTTAGTGCCTATAATGGTTTTACATTTGGGTGCAGGGACAAGTGCCCGGACTTCATTCCTTTGGAATTCAGTCAGCTCCTCTTGCATAGCTTTTATCCAATCCTTATCCTTTAGTACTTCTTCAGATTTCATTGGCTACATATGAGACAAAGTTGAAGAAAACAATTTAGTTTGTTGTTTCCCTTGATCATGTGGTCACATCTCTCTCAATATTACCAATAACTTGATCGAGGGGATGATCTCTATGAACTTGGAATGTTGTAGTGGGAGACCGTGGTTCTAGACTTAAGTGATTTAAGGGGGTCTAAGGTGAACTTACAAACTCGGTATAAACTAAAGCTTTATCAAAGTTCTATTGATCACTTAGATCCTCAATCTGATGTTCTTCTCCAAAAGGATTCACAAAGTCTTCATCTGCTTCAGCTTGAGGTGTCTTTGGTGAAGATGGTTGATGACCGAATGATGACTTGTTTGAGTAATTGCTATCAGCTTCATCATCATCTTCATCATCATTGTCTATGACATACATAGTGTTAGATTGCTTATCTTTGGATTTCTCAAGCTAACCTAGACCGACTAAATCTATAACATCCCAATTTTTTTTGAAATATGTATGTATATATATGAGTAAACAAGCTGTATCAATTCAATCAAAATTCGCGATGAGGTTCCGCGCCCAGAACTACACGTCATACAAATGTTAAAAATTACTGAACGAGTTAATTACAAATATAAAATTCATTAAATTGTTTAGTTAGGAAATTAAGTAGCAGAAAAAGTTTGATGATAGGTGAGCCTCCTTCACTCTACTGGAAATCAATGATAAAAAATTAAATCACATAATACCGACGTAGTGCACTGACGACAATTTAACACTTTGGGTCATAGTTGACTATCCAAGCCGTACCGAGGATTTCACATGTCAGACTATGCCAGAGTTGTGTTTTCACCACAATATAACACAATCCTTCACTTCACATATCATATATCAGTTATACTTCTACACACATAACACATGTACATTGTACACCATTATAATGTATAAGTTAGTTTAACTCACCTGGCTACTGCAAAAATCAATAATGACAGTTCACCAAGTAAGTAGACGAATTACGCGTTTAACATCAATTACCTATACTTAAGGTTCCAATATTAATTCACAATTCAATTCCTTAATCGATTTGCAGTTAGACTCAAGTCTAATTTATGATTGAACTCTAAGTTCCAATTTGCGATTCGCATGCAAAGACCAGTTTGTGATTCAATCCCATCTCAATTAGTGATTTGGTCCCTTTAAGTCCAATTTACGATTCGGCCCCCTGCCCTAGTTTGCGATGGGTGTACATTATACATTTTGTGATTATCAATTTGCAATTCAAGGGAATCTCACTAAGAGACTCTACCTTAAGATTTATCAATTTCAACTATTCCTAATTTCTAATTTTTGATTTGTGTTTTCTTCTATTTTGCGATTGTACATTCCCCTCTAATTTTCAATTGTACATTTTCTTCCAATATGAATTGTAGTCTCATGGTAAATTTTCAATTTAAAACCTTATAGGAAATTTACAAATTCCTATTTGAAATCAACACTTAACAGTTTACAACTTCATTCTATTCAAGATTGTTCGAAAGCCCAATAGCTTGGCACAAATTCATAATTAAATTATAGAGTCCAATTTCTCATTCGTGGTGCAATTTGCGATCCTTCCACCTAACAATTTAGCGATTCACAGCTACTACCAATTTACATGTAATGTTAACCCTTAAGGATAAATTTACGATTGATGTAAGGATACAATTTGCGATTTAGGCTCATAGCCTAATTCGTAATTACACCAAATTGATGATTTCCTATTCCTTCCTAACAACAATTAAAGATTCGGTTTTAACAGCTTGATTAGCCATTTCAAAAAGAACTCAGAAGGTAAATTTGCGATTAATAAGAACTCTTAAGGTCACAATTAAGCCGACCCCAACTCAAATCCATTCTAAGCGAATCCTAAACTAAAAGTTGTGATTTCTATTTCATAGTGTTCCCAACTTTAAACCAACAAACCCTTGATAGGGAATCGAGAATTAAACCAGGTTTGTTGGGTCAAAAATCCCAATTTGTTTTGGTTCTTCACCAAGTTTGAACCACCCAAAACAACCCCAAACTTCTCGATGATTCCACGATTAAAGAACGGTAAACCAACACAGGTTTGGTAGAAAAGTTAAGTAAATGTTACCCGCCCAATTCTTTAATGGAATGATGAGCCAATCGATAGGTTCGGTCCTTCCCTTCTTAACTCGTGAAGAACACACGCATAAACACCTTTCATACACTAAAATTGGCTGAAATGCAAAGACCTTGGGCTTTGTGCCCCAATTTCGGTATAAATACCCTCCCTTGGTTCTAAATGGTCAATAATAATCCCTCCTTTCTAAAGTTATGCTAAATTAAAACCCCAAGTCATGAGATCACCCTCAAAACAATAATTTCTCTCTTTCTCTCTCTCTTTCTATCTCTATATATATATATATAGAGAGAGAGAGGGAGGGAGAGAGAGAGAGAGAATTTAGAATACAAATGAAATATTCATTATGCTTAAAGAAATGGTATTACAACTCTCCCCCACTTGAACAAGTTTTCGTCCCCGAAATCTTACTTGAACAAGTTGGGGTAATTCTTCCTCATTTCCGATTCAAGTTCCCACGTCCATTCTCAGCCCTTCCGGTGCTCCCACTATAGCTTAAATGTTCCAATCTGTTTGTTACATAATTGCTTGACCTTTTGTTCCAGTATTGCTACTGGTCTTTCAACATAGTTCAACTGTTCGTCTATCGTGATATCCTCCATTGGTACAAACGCCGATTCATTAACTAAACACTTCCGTAAATATGAAACATGGAATGTATTATGTATATTTGACAGCTCCTCTAGCAATTCTAATCGATATGCAACCTTTTCAACTCTCGCAATGACATTGAAAGGTCCTATGTATCTCGGATTCAATTTCCCTCGCTTTCGAAACCGGATCACCCCCTTCCAAAGGGACACTTTCAATAGAACGAAGTCTCTAACCTGAAACTCGAGTAGTGTGATCGTCTCTTATCCGTGTAACTTTTTTGTTGACTTTGTGCGGCTTACAATCTTTCTCGAACTTGATGTACATACTCTGACTTTTTTCTGTACTATCTCGATGCTTCCAAGTTCTCGTTGAGCCACTTCTCCCCAACATATAGGGGTCCTACACTTCCTCCCATATAAAGTTTCATATGGCGGCATCCTGATTCTCGCATGATAACTGTTGTTGTACGAAAATTCTAACAGTAGGTAAAAATCCTAGCTTCCTCCAAAATCGATCACACAAGCTTGTACCCTATCCTCTAACATTTGTATCGTTCTTTCACTTTGCTTGTCAGTCTGAGGATGGTAAGCTGTGTTGAGGTTGATCTGCGTACCCAAATCTTCGTGAAATTTCTGCCAAAACCTGGAAGTAAACCTTACATCTTGATCGGATACAATAGAAACGGGCACCCCGTGCCAAGAGATCACCTCCTTTACATACACGTCGGCCATCTTCTCTACTGAAAATGCCTCCTTTATAAGAATAAAGGGAGCGCTTTTCATCGGTCGGTCCACTATTACCTAGATTACATCTAAATTTGTCGGAGTCCTTGGTAGTTTCGTGATCAAATCCTTAGTTATGTGCTCCCACTTTCATAACGGTATCTCCAATGGTTGTAATTTTGCGTGAGGTCTCCGGTGCTTAGATTTCACTCGTAGACAAGTCAAACACTTTTGCACATATCTCACCATATCCCGTTTCATTCCCGGCCACCAATAATCCATTTTCAGGTCTTGGTACATCTTTGTCGTTCTCGGATGGATATAAAACTTAGACTTATGTGCCTCATGAAGTAATACCACGCGAACACCCGTCATCTTCGGCACTATTAGTTTTCTGAAGGTCACCACATTGTCTTCATCACACAATTAACTAATACCGATTAGATTGTTTTTAAGACCTTTAACATAAGCAAGTTTTTGGAAGGTAACTTTTCCGGCATGCATTTTCTCATAACCTTTGCTTTTACCATGAGAGTTATCACTAAAGGTTACTTTTGAAATTTCTTCTTCCTGGAATTCACTTAGAAAATCCTTTCCACCCAGTCATGTGTCTTGAGTATCCACTATCCAAGTACTATTTACTTGAATCTTGCATATGTAAACTAAACACATTAGTTTCTTTAGGGGGCTCACCATTTGGTAGATTTAGAAGATGAGCACTTAGCCGATCTTTTGTTTGAAACCGACTGGTCAGCTTGAGCAGATTTTGTGGTTTGCTTTGCTTTGCTTGAACAGTCTCAGGGCTTTCGGTTTCACTATCACAGTCTTTGGCTTCATGACCTCTATCACCACATTTATATCATTTTCTTTTATTAAGTACATTAGATATAGGGTCTTTCAGTTTCTCCATATTAAATTTGCACTCAGTTTTAATATCATAGGAAGTGGATAACTTTTCAATTTTCTTTGCAAGTTTCTTCACATAGTTTTCATTGGCAATAGACTTATCTTTGTCAAATTTACATTTTTTATCCTTATTTTGTAGGGTCTGACTCTGACTTATAGACATCTTCCTATTCTTAATGTTTCTCTCTAAACTAGAACCCTTTGTATTATGTTTAGTATTCATTATGGCAAGAACTTGTATGGGTTTGACAAATATGTTTATATTTAGTTCTTGACCATGTTTCTTTCCTGAGAATGTCTTAGTTCTTCATCTAGTTAATCATCCACATAGAATGTGTTTTCTATCTCATATAAAGCTACACAAGCGACAGTGAGATAGTCACCTATAAGCACAGCCTTAACCTATTTAGGGATTTGCTGGTGATACACTTTCAGCTTGTTGTGATGACTTACACCATGACTCTGTACCTTTCTTAAGATATTCAACCTTTGCTCTAGCATCCTCAGCTTCTTCACTAAGTTTCTTATTAATGTGTATCTTACATTCTAGGTCACTTTGGGCGATTTTACCAATTTCCATCAGAGTTAAATTATCCTTAAGTTCATTACTAAGTTTAGTTATATCAGCTTTAAGGTCATCTTGAACTTTAAGGCTTGTCTTCGAATCATTTAACAGATAACTAAAAGTAAGACATTCCTAAAAGTAAGACATTCCTCTTCATCAGTCTAAAAATTGAAGTTTTCTACCTTGTACATGGAGAAAGGATCCCAGCCGCTAGACTTGCAGTTCTTCTCTGCTTCATCCATGACCTTGTCAAAAGTGCTTTCAGGAGAACCGAAATCCACTTGTTCTTCTTCAACTTTTTCTTCTTCTTCTAAAGCCACAAGACACTGACATCATCATCATCTGAGGTCAATGTCCCAGTTTTCATCATAGAGGACTTTACGTTTGAGCTTGTCTCCAGGCTTCTTTTTCTTAATATGTAGATATCTTCTCTTATACATTTCAGCTCTATAAGCATTCTTGTCGGCTACTGAAGTTGATTCGCTCTTCTTATTTCTACACTCAGCAACTATATGTCCTTTTTTCTAACAGTTAAAGCACACACAGCTTTCTTAGTGTCAAAGAATTTTTTTCCTTTACCTTTTCTTTCAGATCTTCCTCTTCTCATGTTTGCCCTTCTCAGTTTTTTTGCCAGTGGTGCCATCTGCTTAGTAATGGATTGAACAACATCAGAATCCATACTTGAGTCTGAGTCTGAGTTGTCAACTTCAGAATCTGACTTAGACTTAGATTCAAGCACGAAGGCTTTAGACCCTTTCTTCTTTTCTGCAACTAATTCAATTTTAGTGTTTCTCATAAAGTCTTTGAGTAGTTTCTGAGATTTCTTCTTCTGGTCCATGATATGTTGATGATTTAGTAGAAATGCATAGATAGACAGGAGGTTACACATTCGTAAGGTCCCTCCACCTTGAAGTGCAATAGTCACTTCATTGAATTGTTCCGTTAACACATCCATGAACTTCATCAAAACTTTCGCATCATTTTTCTTAATTCCCACACTTAGTGGGTCATTAATCAAGTATTGAAACCTTGCGAATATTTTAGAGAGTATTTCATCCTTCCTTGAGAAGAAGTTCTCATAGGACTTGTTGAGGTGATTATTTTTCTGCTACTTTATCAGTGCCCTCATATGTCACACTTAATGTATCCCATATATCCTTTGTAGTTTGAGACCCAGTCACAATGTGTAGGAGAGGATTGGTTAGGGAATTTGCTAGAACACTTCTAGCCTTGTCGTCCAGTAAATACAATTTCTTATCTTCATCGGTACATGATGCCAAATAGTTTCTCACTTCTTTTCCAGCACCACTAGGAGACTTATCACTGACAGGAGCTAGAATCATGGTAATAATATGTCCATTAGTGATCACCTCATGCGTTATGGTGTCAATGGACTTGAGGAACAACATGACTTTGAACTTCCACATAGAATATTAAAACCCATCGAATGTGGGACAACCTTTTGTAGCCAACTGAGGAAAGTTGTTTTTCGTAGACATGATTACCTTTTTTTCTCATGATTTTAATTTTCAACAAATGAACGATTCTTCTGCTTTGATACCAGTTGTTAGTCCCTAACGTAATTAACAAACTAGTACAAAAGTGTAGAAGGGGAGTTGAATACACAATTTAACTAACAATAAACAAATTAAATCAAACTGCATGCTTTTATTAAGTTTTCAATACACGGTTGCATGAAATCTTAATTCAACTCATTGATTACATTTTAACTCTCTCTCAATCTCACAAACTAATTACTAGACTTTGTTTTACTAAGTCAACTAATGAACACAAAAAACAAAAGAATTCGCTAAACACAATACCAAACTAATCAGGTCTATGTAGGTGTATTAAGGTGTGTAACCTATAACTATATTAAGAGATTAACCCACATATTAATTCTACGGATAACCATCAAAACTAACAAACTCAGGATGCTCAACTCAATTAGTAGATATCTCTACAAAACCTCTTGATGATAAAAGTTTTACGTATCCGTTAAGTGAATTAAGGATGCTCAACTCATAAATTTTTTTAATATCAAAGCAATAACCCGAGAATTTAGTAAGTGTGTTGAGTTAATTGCACAATTGAATTGTATGTTTCATATTTGTTGAACATTTGACATAAGTGCACTGCTGAAAAGGTTCATTACGTTATTTGACAGTTAGTTGGTCTAATATTCAATTTGCCACATGTGTTTGTGCAAGATATAAATTTAAACCTAAAGATTCTCATCTCCCGAAAATCAAGAGGATCTTTAGATACTTGAAAGAAACACAAAATCTAGGTTTTTGGTACTCCAAGGACTCTTGATGTGATCTTGTATGCACATTAGACAGAAAGAGTACTACAAGAAGATGTCAATTGCTTGGTGGTAAGTTAGTAAGATGGAAACGTAAGAATCAAATTTCGGATGAAGCCGAGTATATTGCTCCAAGAAGCTGTTGTGCTCAAATCCTATGGATGTAACATCAATTCCAAGATTTTGATGTTAAGTTTGTCAAGAGTACTCCCATATATTGTGACAAGAAAAGTGCGATTGCTATTACCTACAATCCATGTAGTCTTCCATCCAAGAATGAAACATATAGAGATAACGCATCACTTCATTTGAGACATTGTAGAAAAAAGAAGGTTGAAATTTAAGTAAATCCTCATATGATCAATTAGTATATATCTCTACAAAACCTCTTGATGATAAAAGGATTACATATCCGCTAAGTGAATTAAGGATGCTTAACTTATAATTTTTTTAAATATTTGTGCAACAGCTTGAGAATTTAGTAAGTGTCTTGAGTTGAGTGCACAGCTGAATAGTATGTTTCATATAGCTAAGTGATAAGTTTCACAACTTTTAGTCCGTTCCAAGCATTAATTTCATTACTAAGTGTAATAAAACGTAATTTTAAGTCTTTTTCATATATTTAGACGGTGTCGCATGACTGAGTTAAGTAGTGAGCCTGAGCTGAGCATTCTTCTTGAGTTTTGTGGTCAATTCCATATTCCTGGAATGTTCCAAATCATGTTTTAAAAACTGTGTTATTTATATACAACTCAAATTCACTAGGTAAGTCCTAATTCAATGATATTAATTTAGTTCGTTCAGAATTCATTAGGTAAGTCATAATTCAATGATATATTAATTTTGTTCATTTAGAATCAATGTAATAGTAAAATATCATTTTTGTGAGTAAAAGATAATTAAATAAGAAAATAGCTGTTGTAAAATTTTATTTTTACCCTCTATCCATGTCGGGTCAGCAATAAGATTTCAGAATAGCGGATAATTAAAAGTTATAATGGTAACTAGTCCATCTCATACAAAAAATGTATACATAACAACCATAACTAGCTTTAAGAGTTTAACGCCTACTTCTCTCATCTTACAACTCCGAAAGCCTTAAAAATTCCTTTTCAAAGAAGAACCCTAAGTTTTCTAGTTTTACTTCATTCCCAAATCGCTCGGTGCAACAAATAACTTCACTTAGTGTGATTCTTCAAAATTAATCAATTCGATAAAATGAAGGGTACATAACTTTATCTTGGTTATCGAATAGTGAAAGCTACAACTTTTAAGAATAATATGTTGCCCTTCTTCAAACACAAAAATTTAAGGTCCTGTGTGGCAATTCCAAGCAAGAAAAGAAGACAAGGATATGAAGATTGGGTGAAGTACATCATCAAATGTCCTCTGTCTCATGCTTTCGCTAGAGGTCCTCTACATGTGGTACCTCAACTACTTCTTGAGTTCCTAGTACATGAGTGTCTATGTACCACACTAACTGATTATCATTGGCACAGTGCAAAATGGTGAAAGGGTTATTTAGATTACTTTCAACAGAATCAGAGGTGTTTTTCAACTCCCAGAAAATGAAAACTTCGAAGACCAAGTGGATAGAATTACTACAAGGAGTGTTCTACCACCTATTGTTCTTCAAAGAGTAGATAGTGTGGTCAAAACAGGTGTATTACAAATAGGATGGGGATTTTTAGTGTCCACTATGACTCCTTCACTCGGATGCTAGATGGGATGCTTAGATAGTGTAAATGAGTTCAAGATGCAGTTGCTTTATAACATATACTACAACAACATTAGTTATTATGTCCAACTTATCTTCAATGAAATCAACTCTCATGTGTTGAAGTTAGTGAGAGAACTACATATTCCATTCATTGGATTTATATCAATGGTACTTCAAGCTAGGCTAAGAGAGGTATATGAAGTAAGGTATGAGATCTATCTCAAATCAACTTTGAGCACAAGTATGTTCTTGGGGTCAATATTCCCACAACAAGAAGGGCTATATGCCCAAATGTTGATCAACCTACCACAATCGCCACATCAGCTGAGATTCTTCAAGCTTACTTAGTGTGAACTCTTGCTGAAAGTTCAAGTCCATTAGCTCAGCCTCTCTAGGGAAGACGAACAAGGGCGGTGTCTACCATTGAATTATAATTGGTGGATCTCATCTTACAGGTATGATCTCCAAATCCTCTTCCCATTTGCTTTCTCATATTTTTGCAAAAACAGGAGATAAATATGTGATAAGCCCATCACAAATTAACTGTGCCCACTACCGCTAAGCCAAAATTCCTAACCTATAATAGGAAAACTGCCAAAAGTGTTCTCGCACCTTTTTAGTTCAATGGAGCTGACATAACCTTGATACATTCTAAGGCAAGAATCAAGGGGGAGACACTTCTCTTAGGGTGTCAACCACTAGGTTTTTATATATAGCCCTTAAGGCAAGCTAAGGTGTGATGTCTACTTAACCCACATCTTCTAGAGCAATGGGAGAACTTGCTATTGTGCCTTCATAGAGCCATGAAGGCAACATGGAAAAATAACCAATCCCCAGGATCAACTGCCCCTTTTACAATCAGTTAAACAACTCAATCCCAATATCAATCACAAAACCAATTAGTCCATAACTCTAGCCATTCTTACACTTACCTACATGATTTGTCAATGAATCTATCATCAATGACGGAGACTTACATCATACACATTCTGTCACATTGACTCTAGAGGTAGAAACCAACTTCTAAATATGGTGCCCTAACCTTAACTCAATTAAGCTGACTCCAAAGTTATTCCAACACAGGTTGTCCCATCAGAGAAGTTGAATTTCACTTCAAACGAAGGAGTGTGTCTCCTAAAGAGTCTAATTCTATAAGAGACTCCCAAAAATAGAAGTTCAACAGCTCATGGATTACCGTGGTGCCCAGTTCGGCTTATGGAATTCCAAGGAAAATAAGAGAAAATATTGATTAGAATTGAAGAATTAAGCATCAAAGGTAGTGAAAGAAGTTCAAGCTGCAATTAGGGGTGTAATCGAGCCGAGCCGATACAGTGCCAAGCTTAAGCTCGACTCGGTTCTAAAGCTCGAGGCTCGAAACTTGACTCAAACTCGGTCAAGCTTTAATTTTCATGCTCGAGCTCCACTCGAGTATGAAATCGACACTCTCGAGCTCGGCTCAACTCGACTAAAATTAATTTAATAAAATTTTGTAGCAACAAATGTTAAAATACATTCCTGAATTCTAATTTCACATTTTCGAACAACAATTAACAGCTAACTACTAAGGGTATAAAAGTAAATGGTGTATATATAAAAGGGTAAAATGGTAATTTAGTACAAGCTCAATTAGGCTCGCGAGCTTGGCGAGCCAAGTATTTCAGAGCTCGAACTCGGCTCGAAACCCTACTCGAGCAGCTCGAGTAGCTCACGAGCTGTCTCGACACGATTACACCCCTAGCTGCAATCCAAATCCTTCATCAGCAACATTCAACACCTTAAAATCCTATTGATGATGACAAAAGGGGGGAGAAGGATTAAGAACAAGAGAAAGCCGGTCACTTAACAATTCAGTGGGAGGTAAATCAAGTTGAGAGAAGGATGAGCAAGAGGACGAGGCTGAGGTCAATTTTAACTAGAAAAAGCTAAAGGAAAACGACGAAGATGCCTAAAGCCAAACCATCACAGCTTTCAGCTAAAAGGAGAAAACTCATTATACAAGATAGTGATGAAGAGAATATTAATAAGTTTAACATCTATGGCACTAACTCTGAAGCTTCTAAAGTTGACATGGCAACGACTATAGGGATGGAGATCATGAAAGGGAAAGAGGCAAAGACTCTAAAGGGGTGTTTGATAGAGAGAAAAGAAATTTGGAGAAATTGGAATGGAAACAGGGGAGAAATGGAAATGGGGAGAAATAGAAATGTGTGGAGAATTGGAATTGATTTCCTTGTTTGGTA
>JAUEJL010087705.1:0-14576 GCA_032274825.1 Drosophyllum lusitanicum
TCAAATCAAGATATCAGTAATTTACAAACAACTTAAAAACAGTTGAAAGATTGATCAAGTTAACCAGCTGTGACCCATTACCCAACCCGGGCTCTTACGACATTGAACTTCAATGGATTTTAAGACATGTTTAAGCCAATTAAGCACAAAAGCACATAATTTGAACTTATAACTTTTCTCGAGTTCAAATACTTCTCATATAAGCATTAACTCGATTACCCACACAGATAAAAATGTGGTATTACGAATGATATGGGGTAAAACTAGATAAATAGCAAGTCGAATGAGCAAGGACCATTAACACGTGATGAATCAGCCATTCTCGGCTTTGTCAAAAGCATTGGATTTGTGCTTCGGTGAAAATGTGAACCCCTCAGGAACCTTACCAAGTAACATCTCAGAAATTTTAATCTGCACAAGAAATAATGTACGAAAATTGAAATTCTCTAAAACTGTAATATAAATGATAATGCAATAGTGACATGTAACTTATGCAAAAGAAATACCCAATCGGCAGCAGACTCGGAAGCCATTAATGTTTCTAGGTCATCACGGCCAAAGTATGCAGGTGGGCGTGAGTTCAGCCGCTGAGGGAGGACTTCCAAAACACCAACAGGGACATATCGGTATGTGTAACTAAGCCATTCCAGTAAAAAGTGTCTAGTTGTCTCGACGCCTGTGTATTCAAAATATCAGGTTATGAAACCATCACAACACGAAAAACTGAAATTCACGACTGACATCATGAAATATCATGGATTCATGGGCCATAGATATTATATTTTTTAGAGATAAATTATCATATTTTATATTATACTTCAATACTCTAATAAAAAGAAGTCCTTGTTTGGTCATTTTATAAGTTAGTTACTTGAATAACAAGAATTGTCAAACGTCAAAATAACTTATTATCCCAAACAGCATATCCTACAACCCGTTTTACTACAGCTATTTATTTGATTCTAATAGTTAACTATCACATAATCAATTTCAAAACGTACCTTTTGTGTCGGAACCCCAATGTTCGAGTCCAAAACGCACATAATCTTTCAAAATGTTTAATCGTTCTCCAGAACTGATGTCCCAGTCCCTCTGCTCCTTGATTTCAGTAAAAAGCCAAGGCTACAGCGAAACAAAAGAAGAAAAAAAGCATTTTTAAAAACAATCAACAATACAAAGTCAACATAAAAGTCAAAAATACTAGCTACGGACCTTTACTAAAGCCCCTCGAGCAATCATGCATGACGAAAGTTGTGGGCAATTGGATTTATGATTCTTCCACTCTGAAAAAGAAAATATGTCGCCATTTCCAATAACTTGCAGAGTATCAGGGACCATTCTCGTACACTTGTAAACATATTCCCAATCAGCTTGTTTGGTGTAACGTTGTTGGCGAGATCTACCATGTATAGTGACTGCACTTGCTCCCCATTGCCCGATATCTGCTACTACAGAATCAATACGGCTTCTACCCTCATAGTAACTAGTCCGTGCCTAAAACCAGAGATTATAAAAAAAAGAAACAGAAAGAAGAAAGAATGTCAGAAATGTAATTTGTTTTTTATTCATCTTTCATCCAGCTGAATTGATTCAAAAGTGGTCAAGTGGTTAGGTGTCGGTAGATTAGAGAAACCAAACCGAATAGATCAATACCTGTTAATGATGATTCCATATTTCCATTGTTTAAATAAATTCCTCGGTTTATACGAATAAATCAATAATCGAAGACAAAAAAAAAGAAAATCCAAATCCTTAAAGAATAAAACTGCAAAGACGCCATTGAATATCTTTAAATTAAGATAGGACTGACATTTACTATTATAAGAAAAAAACGTGGATTCTTTCTGTAAATATATATTATAGTAAAAGAATCGGGATGCAGTAAAAAACCTTTCTATTGTGAGAAGAAATGAGACAAGATCAAATCACTAAACTTGTAACTTCGATTCACAATCCTACAGATTGAGGTGATCTAAAAGTGTGAATTAAACTTACAATTAGTAACCAGATTCACAACTTTGTATGTGTACAAGATCAGGACAAAATAAATTTTCACATGTAAACTGTAAAAATTGTGAATCAAAAGGTTACAAAATTAGTGAATGAATGCTGTCTCGTGCCTTCTCGCGATAAAAACCCATCTTATATGATCCTGATTTTTCTAATAAATATAAAATCTGCAAGGTTCAATTTAGTAGTTAGTACGATTTGAATTATGTTCAACACTTTGAATCATGGAACAAACCAACCAGTGATCCAAATATCAAACCACACAGACCCGTTTAATTTTGTATAATTGTACCTTTATGGTTATTGGAATGTCCACTGTGCTAGAGACTGCGTGTATCACGTTTTTCATCCGCATTGGTTTTGAAAGCAGCGCTGACCCAGCCCCTTTATTAACCACAAGATCGATTGGACAGCCCATATTGATATCAATGAAATCCACTGTACATTCCTGTTCAATAAGTTCAGCCGCTCGAGCAACCGTATCAGGAAATGCCCCACATATTTGTACTCCAAACAGATCCTCAGACACATGTCTCCTTAACAGGGCCCATTCTGCAGCTTGACCCTATTTACATGCCAGGAAATTTTCAATCTACAACTGGGAATAACTTCATTTACCAGGTAGAGGTGATGATTTTGACCCGTTTACTTTTGAATCTGTCAATTTGGGTTGTGTTTTACCTCAAGTAAATCAAGTGCATGCATGGTTCACGTGTGCCTGTGTGTATATATATACTAAAATTTTTGCACGTCACCTATTAACCCCCCATTCTAACTCGTACTAATAAATGACCCATTTGAACCTGTTAGTCAACCTACCCAAGCTGCAACTTGTAATAATAAGTATAAGACTAGAAAGCAGTAGGTTCATAATATACATATAGATTCTTGCTTGTTTTCTACTAGTTTCTCCATCATGTTAAGCTCTCACAGTTATGTATGGCCAATACAAAAAGCCAAAAGCTGTTGCTATAGCTGTGTATATAGTGGTAAAGCAGTATGAACAAACCAAGTAATTGAGTATTCCTAGCCGTGCATCACATAATACATATACAAAATATAATTGAAACAATAGAATATTTGAGAAAGTGTGTTTGCAAAACATCACAAACCTGTAAAAGATTTGTGCACATCGCCATTTCACCACATGTTATATCTGCACCTAAAACTTTGCAAACCCTTCGAAAAGGCAGGTTTCCAACTGTAGTTAAAGGCGCAAGATATAATTTATCCCTAAAATCAATCAGCTTCTTTTCACGTGGATGTAACTTTAAGCTTTTATCAGTTTCTACATCGTCTACAGTTAGAGATGATTCCAATTGTTCACAATTTTTATCAATATCTTCCTCCTTGAGACTTGCACCTATCACAAGATGTAAAATATGTATAAATCTATGACGCCAAAAATATTAACTAGTAAAATTAAATGTCTAAAATCATCAAGATACACAACACACCGTTAGTCTCTCCAATGAAATCACTTGTTTCATTATTCAATGATTTTCCTTTCTTCAGGGGTCTAGGATCATCAGAACTGTTAATGTCATTCAAAATTGTCTGATTTTCTTCTTTATTTTCAGCCTCCAATGTCTTCTTTGATTTTGCTGGGCCCTGCATTCCAATTAAAGATGGAACTCCAGTCATCAACTACGAATCCACTTGACATTTAAAAATCTTTTAAGATTTTTACATAGTCGATGAATAATAAATGTTTAAGCAAGTTGCTGCCCCTGATAATAACCAACATCTATAGTTAATATATAGGTTTGCAATTTAGATTATATGAACGTGTTATTTACTCATACCATTAGACCAAGAGCTTTGAGTTTAGCTTCTGCGTTGGGGAATTTCATTTTGTTTTTCCACAACAGCTTTTGGACTTCTTTCTTCAACCCATTTACTTCAGAGTTCTTAGGGGCATTTGGAGTTGCAGTAGTACCATCATTTCTATGTGTGCCTAAATATCTACAAGCCAATCCATAGGGGCATGGAGCTTCGTCACTGTCAAAGGGGCAGTTGCCCTCTAAATCAGCAGGTTTCTGCAGTTACCAATATCTCGTTCATCATAAAGTTTTTTTCAATTTTTCATGAAAAAAAAACAAGTGGTACTACAGAATTGTGACTACATTTCACCTGAGCCTTAAATGCTTCTATGTCATGGCTAAAGCGACACTTATCAGTATAAGAACATGAATCTACTTTTCCCGTCTTTGCAACCATGGGACATAGATGACGCGTAGATTGCTTTTCCTGCAAGTAAAACATATCATCAGCAAAGAATATGTTACAAAATGCAACACTACACAGTATATTATTAAGAGTAACACCAACTGCATCAATATTTAACACAGTCATCAACTGTGCTAGTTAACAGTTAAAAAAAAGATAATATCCTATCAGGATTGACATAAAAATAGGCATTTAATTTTACAATAGAACTTCTTATTATGTATGATATACCGTGATCCCATTACCTACTGCAAAAAAAAAAAATTATACTCACTGCAGAGGGTACAATATACGCTTCAGAACAAACATGTAAGTTTCTAATTAGTGATCAAACTACTTTATAATCCTGTAATATTCAAGCTCCAAATCTTGTAGAATACTCTCACAGTTGCAGAGATCTAAACAGAAACACCATAAATCACTACCTTGAAAAATATTGTATGAAATCAAGAGCATAGGCAATAACAGCTGAAAGGATGCACCTTTCTTATTGGAAATTAAGTAGATCATAATAATCAAGATAAAGAAAAACTGCAGAACCCTGGAAAGTACCAAAATTTTATTTTTCAAATCAACTTAACAAAGCTTGAATTTAATATATGATATATCACATTATTCAAATAAAATGAAACCTCTACGTATGCCAAAAGGTGGTATCTCGACAATTCTTAGCTATTTCACCAACTCAAAGTGAGCTAGTTTCGAAGAACTTAGCAGATGTTCTCTATCAAAACAAGTTTACAATATCATGATACCTCATTTAAACGAGGATATCAATGAAGAGTGCAACTTTTAAATTCATTTACGTAAAATGAAACCTTTGCAGCCTGGAACACAACAAATTACTCAAAATTAACTATTAAAATCCTCATCATGAAGCAAATAAAAACTTGCAGTAACTAATCAAACGAACTTCCGCGGTGCCAAAACATTTAATAAATGATCTACAATGCAGTAGCATTCAGTCTTTCGAACAGCAAATTACTCGCTCCAAACCGAACTATTAATCCTAAATTATAATCATAAGCACGAACAATACCTGATGTCGTTCTCTCTTGAGCTGTCTTTTCGACTTCTTCTCCTTACTAACAGGTGCAGAGACGGTGGCTGTGGCAGGAACAGCGTCTCCTGATGATCCATTGTTATCGCTAGTAACTCTTGTAGGTGCAGGACAGATAAATTCCTTCTTCACCGGAACTATTGCTTTTGCCACCATCTCTTCCACAGACATTTCAATAATCGGCTTCCGAGCCGGTGGAGATGGCTCCGTCGGAAGCTTCGGTTGTTCTCCGACTGTAACCTCCACCGCCGATGCTTCCATCACCGGTCGACGCGCTCTAGCACTACGTACGTAAAACAACCGAAGGGTTTGCTAGGGTTTTGATTGTGGCGGTAGGATAATAAAAGGCGGAAAGATAAACGACCAACCAAAACGACGACGTTATGGCTAACGATATTTCAATTTCCCACAGTCGCTTTTACTTGCAACAATGTGTATGTGTTCTAGTCGCGTTTATTTGAGAAGGATTCGAGAGAAAACTTAAAAAATACTAAAATAGTGTTTTCCAGGTAGGAAACGAGTCCCTACCGAAAATGAAAGGATTTGAAATGAAATAAATCGTTTACTTTTCTTTTGCGTCGATTTCTTAATCTCGAGAATGTAAAATTAGAGCTTATTGAACGAATTCATTATGAGGCCACGACGAGCAAGCAATACCATATGACTGGCTTGAGCTGTGTTCATCGTGCTACTCAGCACCCTCATGATGTGCTCATTATCCACGAGCTTGTTACCACCATAACGAGCATAATGACGATTTATTATTTCTTTTTAGTTTTGAAAGGATTTTATTAATTTAACAAGGTCCATTAACGGTGATGGTGGGTAATTATTACCATAAAATTGTGTTTGGTATGTATGAATTAAAGGCGGAATGGAATAGATCATTCTGACATAATAAGAAAAATGTATTTGTTACGTACTTAGGAATTGAATGGATTATTTGATGAGAAATGTCATTCCTTCATTTTCATTTCTTAAAGGGGTGGTATTTTAACTAATTTCTTTTAAAAATGGAATGAAAATTTATAATTTAATCTTTTTTAACTTCACTGACATAATTATAATTTTTAAAAAAATAATATTTTTTCATAATTTTCTGTACATATATTTCTCTTAATCTTCTTTATACTTAATTTTCTATGTTACCAAATAAATTATTATAGTTTTTATTAAATTATAAACTAGCTGCAAGTAAAATATATATTTAGAAGTATCTATATAACTTGAAAATTTGATACAAAAAAATTATCGTCAAGCTATAATATATTAATAAAAAATACTTTTTTAAACATGTTATGTGATGAAATTTCATTCCTCGTACAAACCAAACCATCATAAAGAATGCAATGGTTTATTTCATTCCATTAGGCTGTGTTTGGTATGCATTAATCAAAGGTGGAATGAAATAGATCATTACGACATAATTAAGCTTTTAAAATAAAAATTTATAATTTAAGCTTTTTTTAGTTTTACAACATAATTATAATTTTAAAAAAGTATAATTTTTTCATAATTTTTATAAAAATATTTTTCTTAGTCTTTTTATGCTTAATTTTTCTATGTTACCAAATAAATCATTAAAGCTTTTATTAAATTATGAACTAGAAGTATCTATATAACATGAAAATTTGATATAAAAAAACTATTAAATTATAATATGTTAATAAATAATGACTTTTTAAAACATGTTATGTGATGAAATTTCAGTACTCATACAAACCAAACATGATAAAGAAATGCAATGGATCATTCCATTTCACCACTTATTTCATTCCCTCGTCCATTCCATTCCTTTCTCTTTCCGTTCCGTCCAACCAAACACACCTTAAGACGTTAGGGTACTTGCAATGCAGATTTTAAAATGTTTTTAGCCATTCAAAAACTTTCGAAAAAACTTTCGAAAAAGGTTCTTTATATTACAGTCAAAACGAAGGACTTCCAAAGTCCTTGTACACACACGATCAAGAGAGGGAATGGTCGGCTCACTCCCCAATATATATATATATATAATGGCAGGGTCTTATACAAAGTTTACGGCTTTTTTGAAATACAATGGACTGAATGAGAAATTTTTTAAAAATTGTTAAGCTGATGTGGTACGACATGACAACGTGAATGACAACACTTTGATTTTTAGGGGTCTTTGCACTGTGAATGGTTTTAGTGATGTGTTAATTATGTTGACGTGACGGTTAGTGATGATAATGACGATAGTTGTTATTACGGATACTCTTATAGACCGCGAGACTCATTATGCTTATCACTATTATGATGCTATATCGTTTTTCCTTGTCATCCCATAACAAACTATTATTATAACAATCTGAATTTAGAATTTTAATGGATAGACGATGATTGATTATTTTAGAAATTTTTAGTAATATGGTGGAACTTGGTAATAAAAGGGAGAAAATTATTAAAGGTTGGGTATTGTAGGTGTAAGCCCTTGTAACCTCTTGAGGGAGGTGAATGAAAACAGTTTGTTAGATCTATTGTTTCATTAATTAGACTTCAGTTTCATTCTTTATCTTCACCCAAGCTTAATATGTGGAAGCTTGAAGGTTTCTTCAAATTGAGGTCAATTCTTAGAGTTTTAGCAAGGAACTTTGAGAATTTGGGCTTCATTTGATCTAAGGTATGATTCTCCAGTTTGGTCAAGTTAATAATCATGTTTTTTGAGTAACTGGATTATTGGGTTATGTTCTAAAATGACTTTAAGAGAGAATTGGATATAAAACTCAGTGGTAAAACCTATGTTTGTGAACCAATATTGGGTCTGTAAGTTCATCCATTGTGAGACTATGATGATTATTGAAGATGGAACTCGCTAGCTAGGAATATGTAAATTGTCGAGCAACTTAGATCCAAAGTGTAAGTTGTCAAGTTCCCTTAAGTTGGTGAAGTGTAAGTTAGCATGTAACACTTATCTCGCAAAAGCCAAAGTTTGCGTGTAACCTTGAGCTCACCAACTAAACTTTGCTAGCTATATATATGGTGCGTACGAAACTAAACTTTGCTAGCTATATGGAATTATGGAGCGAGCAAAAATCAACTTGGCTAGCTACATATAATTTGCAAACCCCAACTTTGCTAGGTGTGCAATTCGTTTAATTTGGCTAGGTGAGCCGAGCTCGCAAACCTTATCTTGGCAAGGTCCTATTGAGCTCGCAAAGTTGTGTGACTTGTAGTTGAGCTGGACAAGTTTATATGATTTAGGTCATTATACTACTTATCATGCGATTGTATCCATATCCACTAGTTATGTTTAGTTACGACAATGTGGAATACTCGATAAGTCGGTGTCATACATAGGTGCTGAGAGGTACTTAGAGGTTGAAGCACGTACCATTAAACCAATTCGGTATTTGGTTTCATTGTTTTGCATATTTCGATTTTACTATTTTAGTCCAGTAGTTCTATCCAATCCACTTCAAATTCGATATAGACTCGCCATCCAAACCACGTAGGTCGTAAGGTTAAAGTTAACATACTACTTAAGATCATAAATCTACGCCACCGCTACTCGTATATTATGTACAAATTTTAACTCAGCCAAAATAATAACTAGGTAAGTGATGATACATAGGTGAAACTACACTATTTAATTCACAAAATACACGGAACATAAAAACATCTACAAACAAAAAACAAACTTCAAATTCAATCAACTCCTCGTCATAAACAAATAACAAGTTCAAGTCCCACATATTCTAAAGATCATGAACCACAAAAAAAATTCATAACATCAAAGATTGTGTGTATATATATAGATAAAGATATATATAATAAATGGCTAAAAATCTCCATATAATTATATTATAAGTTCCTAAAAGAAACCGTTCCGAAAATATACGAATAAAACTAATGAACAAATGCACCTCAGGGAATATATTAAGAAGACGTTACGGTGATAGTATGCACAAATCAGCATCTTGAGGATTCCATCCTCGAACGAGGTCTGGTCTCCCCTGCCCCCCTCTCCTATTGGTTCGAATCTTGCTTGGTGGTGGCACTGCCATTTTGAGATTGGGACTGTTGCTGCTGCTGCTGGTGGTGGTTTTGTTGTTGGATATGATGAACATGTTGCTGGTGTTGGTGCAGCTGGAACATTTGCGGGTTGATTGAGAGTTGAGAAAACTTAGCAGCGTCTCCACTTAGTTCTGCAGTTGTGAGTTTCAAACGTTGAACCTCGGCGGTCAAAGCCTCATTTAAAGCTGCCATCATCACAAAACCAGATATAAAAAAGGGCGAGATTATTGACCAAATTGTGCAAGACAAATAAAATGTTTAAATGCATGTTGTGAAATTGAAATTTGTAGAAATTGTAATATTTTTAATTTATGAGAAACTTCTGTTAACTTACCTACTTACCCCTTTGTCATCATTGGAATTAGTTTATTTGTAATATTATTGCTTCGGGTCCACCATTGTCCTTTTTTTTTGTTCATATTAAAGGTCGGTTAAGATATTTCAAAGATAGTCCGACACTTACCTAACTTGTAGTCTTGTAACAAAAGACGTGGTTTACCGGTTTTCACCAAGCTATACTGATTTCATTGCTATTATAGTCCCGAAATACACACTCAAAACACACACACACACACACTGTTGGCCATAAATGAGAGTAATTCAGTTTACATTTTATGTCTTATGAGTAAAATAAAGAAATTTAGCCATAAAGAAAACAGATCAAATGAGTCTAACATCACCAAAGTGTAAATGCATACAACCTCCTAAATTGGTTTGTTCTTTCTTACGGGACATCCCAAAAAAGAAATTGTTGCATTATTTTAAGGGGGAATAGAGTGTATTATACGCATCATTAATATTCATATCATTATGTCATGAATCAAGCAAAGCCTAAGACCATCATTATCGACCAAACTGAAGATGAAACAACAGAAGAGAAAATAAAAAGAATTCTGCTAATGTATGAACTACAAATATAAGAAAGATATAATCATACCATCTCGAAGTTGGGCCTGCTGTTCCATAGCTTGTAAACGGAACTTTAGCTCGTTATTTTGACTCGTGAGCCCTGCTGAATCCCTCTGTATGCCAAACAAATTAATGAATAGACAGACAACAACACTAAAAACCTCTTTCAATAAACAAAAAAGAATGTGAAGAATTACAAGAACCGAACATTGACTCCAAGAATTTGACAAAAGCTCACCTGCAATAAGGTTAGTTGTGCAGACAGTGTAGTTGCTTCGGTCTGCAAAGTTTGAACCTTGTGTTCCAGTTCTGTAATGTAACGCATTTTCCGTTCTTTCGATCGAGCAGCAGATTGTCGATTCGCCAAGATCCTAAGAAGACCACAAAAATCTTTTCTTTAAGAATCATGAAAACAATATATGGTGAACAAGCAGCCAGGAGTTGCATATTTAAACATTTGCAATACGCTTTTTCAAAATTTTAAGATAGGATATCCTTTACAAATAGTCAAGTACAATCACCACTACTGTCTAACAAAAGGTCTATCTTTGAAAACATTAGATTACTCGTCAATGTCTAAAGAAAGCAATAAGAATAGTTAGATACCTCTTGGCTCGTTTTGGATCAGTTAAAGCTATCTCTGCAAGTTTCTCATTAGCCATGATTTTCTTGAGCTCTGCACCAGTAAACTCGCCATTCCCAAACTCTAAGCTGAAAGCGTTTGAATTCGAGTCAATAGAATTATTTGGTGATAGTTGACTAACATGTCCACCAGGGGAAGGAGGAAGCTTAGGTGATTCATCAGCAAAATTCATTCTCCCCATAAAACTATCCATAGATACACTTCTATAATGTCTTGTTGTTGGAGCAATGTCTCCACCTGCACTCCTTTTAATTCCTTCTCTTTTATCGGTAACAGAACTGATTCCTGATCTTTGCATATGATTACCACTTTCATTCACACTGCTTGTAGCTTCATTATCACTGCTATCACCCCCGTTTGTCTTTGTACCACTAGCTCTGCTATCTAAATCTTCACGATTCTCGGTTCCTTGTTTGTCATCAGTTCCAGAAGAGTTTAATGTATCGAGATTGTCTAAATTCATATAAGCAGAGAACAAATCATCCACAACTTCCCCTTCAGATTTCCTCTCTCCCATTCCTTCAGCATTGCCTTCACTACCACTTTTCTCCCAACTCGATTCCCGTTTGACCAACTGAATCGGCTTTGACCCTTGATTGTCTCTAGAAGATGCAACCCTTTCTAAAGTATTAGGGCTTCTCAATGGAATCAATGGTGGTGATGATTGCAAGATAGTTGAGAACCCAAATGGAATATCGCTATTTGACCGCCTATGTGCTTTGCGTGGTGGAAGATTCTCACCGGTTCTAGACAAATTTCCCCTCGCGAAAGGGGAAGAAGGAGGCAATAAAGAGTGTGAATTCGAATTCCCATCACGTTCTTCCATTGATACATCACCTACAACTTGATCAGAGGAACGAGATGAAGGCGAGTCACGATATGGTGATGGACTCAAAGGGGGAAGAGAATCAAGAGGGAAAAACGAAGGCTGTGATAATGATCGTGAATGGGACGGCCCTTGGCTATGGTTAAAACTCTGTGAACCCCCAATTTTATGATTATTCCCTGAACTTTGGGTCACCGGAATCTGTGAGTAAGGAGACACCGGAGGAAACTGTGGATGAGACGGTGGGATTCCGGCTCTTTTACTGCTATTATCAAGATTATAATTTGGTGAAAACTGTCGATTCTGGGAACGAAATTGGGCTGTGTTCAACTGAGGTATATCCAGTTGATTAAAAGTAACAGGTTTTTGTGGTTGTTGTTTAGGAACTGATGAAGATGAAGTCCCAAACGAAGATTGCATTCTATGAATCATATCACTGTTTCCTTCCTCAGTATCGCCCATTTCTTCTCAATTTCCCCAAAACCCTCACCGCTAATTCAACCGATTAATTAAAAACCCTAGAAGCACACTTTCAGGTCAATCGCGATGAAATTGTTAAACAATGTACAATAACACCTAGAAAAAACAACAGAAATGAAACAACGAACTCAACTCTAAACATCACCGACCGAATTCAAACCCTAATTCCCAAAATTGAGAAGCAAATATTAAAGTCCAACATGATTGAAACTTTTAAAAGAAAACAAAGCAATTACCGGCGAAAGATGGCGTGAGTTGGTCCGCCGAAACGGTGAATGACGGAATGGGCGAAGGTGTATATGTGGGTGTGTTTCTCTCTCTAAAAAACTGGAAGAAGTTCTCTCTCTCTCTTTCTCTCACTAAAAGTAATAATTGTATGTTCTATATATCGATGACGATGACTTTCTACACGGATTTCATGACTGCTACTACTTGTTCATGTACTGAATTACGCGTGAATTTAATAAGGGATTTGATTGGAATTGAATGTGAATTTGGGGCGAATTTCAATTTCATTCCGACCGATGGTTTGACCAGGAGACTAATCCAAACACAATTTCTCCCTCCATCACCGCACATCATGGAGCTAATGAATCTTGCACGAATTAGAAAAGTCACTTTGCATTTTCTTTTCTCGATTTTAACAATTCTTATTTTTTCATATATATATTTTAAAAACTATATTTGATCTAACTAATTAGGGTTAAAATGAAAGTTAATATCCAAATCAAAGTTTTTAATTATAAAAATTAGAGTTTTGATTAAAAAAACTTTGTATTTTAATAAGCAATTAAAGCCAACTTACAAAATGTAAATAACTTTATACGCGGTTTGTTTAAGAATAAACTACTAATTTAACGGTAGTAACACTATAAATACATAACGCAACTGTTCAAATAATGACACCAGTCTTTTATCTCTAGATTTACAAGATGACACATATTCTCAAACTACATTTCTCAACTCATTCAAATGTCTCATATAATGCGGTGTCATATTCTTCTAGCGAGGAACTCAATGAAGTTATGTTCATATGTTAGGATGAAAATATAGTCGAAATTTCACATGAAAGAGAAATAATTATTGTTTTCATGGTGGTGTTGTGAACATTTTATGCAACACTATTTTTGCGACACGCCTCCTTACATTTCATTATTTTAGCCATAATTTCCAGACACGCAAATAACTATTTCTCCGGAAAGTCAAATGTATCCCTAATTACTCTCAACAACCTAAACCCAACCATTTATATTATTTAAACAACCAAAAGATTATAGGGTTACCTGGAATTTAGTATTGATAAATTGTATTTTGTTTATGAAAAAATGAAAATTGAAAAAGATGAGTCCCCTCATAGCACATACAACTAGAGGCAATTAGTCATGATGTCGATCGTGCTAATATGTCAGTCAGTCATAACAGTTATACAGTCACCATTATGCACGTGTTTACAATGATGTCTCATATGAATGCAATTAAGCTACATACTATTTTTATAGGCAAATTATACATAACCAAAAGGAAGATGATTTGCTTACAACAAAGTTTTATCATACACTACAAAATGTATGCGGTTGGATAGTAATACCCCTAAACATGTGGACAAGGAAAACATATCACAAGTTTATAAAAATAAAAAAAGTCATAATTATTATACATAACTAATTTTTATTGTGTGCAAATCATCTTTTTAAATAAAATAAAGCTGAATTATATTGGCAAATCATAGTGCAAGGACACCTTTTAAAAATCTTTTTCGAAACATGACAAAAAATGAAGATATACCATTAAGGTTAAAAATTATTGTACTATTTCTTGTATAAAACAAGTACAAACAATTTACCAAATTAAATAGAACTAACAAGTTAATCCTTTTAAATAAAGTTAAATAGTTGAGATGATATATCAAATTAGCATTAATATTTAATAAGGTAGGTTTAACATTAATAAATAAATTATCAACCTTCTAAATTTTATATATTGTTGCATTACTCATGTTCATGAACACTTCTAGGATGTTTGGACTAAGGGTTCAAGAACAAGGGAATTATATTTTAAGGAGAATTTCTTATATATCCTTACAAACTTTCTTATAATTATATATATATATATATATATATATATATATATATATCCGGACAAATTACACGAAAATATACAACAAATCATGTCAATATTTATCATTGTATGCAACCAAATTTGTTTTTTACTTAAAAATACACACTACTTTCAAATTTGGTTCATTGTATGCAAGTCACCTATAACAACAAGTAACTTACCTGTAAAATAGAAAAAAATAAAAGAACTTCGGTACCTAAAAATACAACAAACTTTCAAATTTTGTTCATTGTATACAATTGATAACCGGTAACCTGGTAATCAGGTTA
>JAUEJL010087716.1:0-14576 GCA_032274825.1 Drosophyllum lusitanicum
CACCCGAATGGGCACCCGTATGGGTGTTCCCGAAGGAACCCGAGGAACCCGAAGGGAACCCAGGACCTTCGGGAGATGTGGTACGCATGGACTTATATTAAAAAAATACCCTATGAACGTCATCTGGATAACAAAGGGAGAGAATAACAGACAACGACGAAAGGAAGGATAGTTAATGGTGAATAACACACAAATGAGGGTATTTCTCCATCTACTTAAATTGGTTTAAAATTTAATGTAAATTTATAACTTGAATAAATGCTGGCAGCCCAAAAGTCATAATTAATGAATATATAAATGTAAGATGCTGCCACTTTTAATTAACATATTTGATGATGATATAAATATTTAATCCTACTAGTGAGAACATTATGAATCAAAAAAGTTACTTGAAACATCATAAATTGTGTCCCTTGCATCTAGTTACATCTACGGTTTATTACAAACTAGATGCTTTTAATGTATCTTGTTCATATTTTATTAGAAGAAGAAATTTTAATAATCTATTTTTGTAATTGTGTTCAAGTAATAATAAAATTAACTTAAAAGAAGGGAAAATTTTAATTCTATGAATATAGAGGGAACTATTACAACTAATGAAATATGATATCCAAGTAACAAAACATAAATAGTAAATTACTGCAACTAATTTCTTGAAATTTATGAAAATTGAAAGACTTTAGTTTACTTGTGATAAAAATTAGAGTTAATTGTCAAATTCGTTCTTTAACTTTGTTATATCTTCCGATTTGGTTCTTTAATTTCAAAAGTGATTACGATAGTCTTTTAAGATTGATTTTGTGACGAAAAAAGTCCTTTTGTTAGTTGACCATTAGTCAACTTTGTTAACTCGAGAACAGTTTGGTCTTTTTGTCATCTTTTCTATTTTTTATTCATATATAAAAATATATATTCTCTCTGTCTCTATACACACACACACACTCTCTCTCTCTCTCTCAATCTGTCACCCGTCCCACCACCCTCTCGATAACCACCGCCCCCACTACCATCGTCGGCTCTCTCTCTCTCACTTCGCCACCTCACAATCTTCAGTGCTAGATCTAGGGTTTTCAGCTCCGCCCCCACCTTCAGAGCTAGGGTTTTCAGCGCCGCCCCCACCTTCAGAGCTAGGGTTTTCATTGCCGTCACCACCGTTAGATCAAGGGTTTTTTGTGACCCTCCGTCGAGATCTATAGATACTTTAGCGCCGCCACCACCGATTAACGTTAATTTCTTGAGCATTTCATCGCATTCATCTTGTGTTTCGATTCTGAAAATGAAATCTTTTTCATTTGGGATTTCTAAAAGTGATGGTGGTGAGGTTATCTTGTAGTGGTTACAGTGGTGGTGGTTACAACATGAGAAAAGAGAGGAGGGGGGGATGAAATGGCGGCAGTGCTTTCACCGTGAGAGAGAGAGAGAGATGCGGCAGTGGGGTGGTGGTTACACGGTTAGAGAAACACAGAGAGGAGAGAGAAACACAGAGAGGCGGTGATGTGGTGGTTACAGTGGTGATGGTTGTGGCCGACGACGGTGGTTGTCCAGTCTCTGTCTATATCTAATATATCTCTACATATTTTGTATCTGTAATTCGCATCATACCATTTACTCTCGTTGATTTCTTGTTCTTGGGCTTCAAAACCCTAGTTTCACTTATAGCCCGTTGGTGGTGTCCGGTAGTAGGTGGTGGTGGTTGGGACCGATAAACATCAAATATAAAAGAGTAAAAGTTAATAATTAATGTATAAAAAGTTGATTTGTTATTTTACCTTGAAATCAAATTTAATTATTAATTAATGTATAAAATGAGTTAAAGTTAAAAATAAAAGAATAAAATAGAAATAAAAGAGTAAAATTGTCATTTTACCCTATTTTAACGGAGATGACTAACGTCTAATGTTAGAAAGGACCATCTAGACCACAAAATCGATCTTAAAGAACTATTCTAGTCACTTTTAAAGTTAAAGGACTAAATCGGATAATATAGCAAAGTTAAAGGACGAATTTGACAATTAACTCTTTTAATTATAAATTGTCTATTCATAGTTTGTATATTTTAACACGACCAGATTCTAACACAATATATTTACTCTATTTCATACGAAATTATAAAAAATAAGTTAATCACCAATGAGTTGACATGTGCAATGCACATGAAAGGGGTAAAAAGACCTCATGTAGTCATGTGTAGTGTACGTGAAGGGACTTAATGAACATGATAAATGAAAACCAATAGAAAGAACTTTAGATGCAATAAAATGGTAGTTAAATGACCAAACTTAAATTTTTCAAAAAAATGATGTAACTTGCAATTCATGGTTAATTAAACGATCATTTATGAATTAAATCTTATATTAATCAAACTACACAATATTATGATTCATCTTCAATGATAAAAATATAACGAACTTTGTTTAAGTTGTTATTGTATACAACCAACTTTATTTTTTAAAATTATTAAATAGAAAATCTAAATTAATATTAATCAAACTACAGGGATACACTCGGCCCATCAGTTAAAGTACAGGGGGTTGAAAAGCAATCCTAGAAACTAAAGTGGTGTCTTTATAATATTGAGCACTCAGTAGTCTGGTAGTCTCTACTCTGTAATCTGTAACATTTCCGTGATTGCCACATCTTGTGTTCCGATCCTTATCAAAAAATTTCGTTTTCCCAAAACAAAAAAATTCACCATCTTTGAAATGCGACGAATTTGCAGTCCCATTTTTATATTATTTAATCATATTATATAAAATATTATATTCGATTATATATATAGTATAAATGGGGGTTTCATGTTTGTCCTGCTTACTGACCAACAAATTAGATTGAGCTTTCATTGAAGAAAATGATGATGACATGTGACTTATGATTGCTTTGAGTTTTACTTCACATTTTACTTTGATTCTTTACTTAATACTGTTTTTTCCAGCAAAAGCAAACCAAATGCTTTAAGAAAAAGAGCTTTTTTAAGATAATGATTTAAGTTGAAAAAAATACAAGTTCTTGAGTTAATTTGGGTTGGGAATTAACAAGGGTGGTGGTGATGAAGGGTGTTTTGATTGTTTGGTTTTTGCTGGCGGCGACGGCGACTGTGACGGAGGTGTTTGGTGTGAATGTGACGTATGATCACCGGGCGTTGGTCATCGACGGGAAGAGGCGGGTGCTGGTTTCCGGCTCCATTCATTATCCTCGGAGTACTCCTGACGTAAGTTGTCGCTAAATTTTACTCAAAACACATTGTACACTCCACCGACACACACAGACACTGGCGGACGCCATGTTCCAACTGATCTTCCTCACCAAAAATAAAAATAATATAAATAGTCCTTTGGTGTTTAAGAATTAAAGTTCCATTGTTCGGCTTTCAAGCCCAAAATCAAACATAATTTTCATGAAAACAGGATGGGTCAAATTTAAAAAATTAAATGGATTAATGACCCGACCCATCTGAATTGTGTTTTGAAAACACAATCCGTAAACGTGTGATGCTGCATCACCTAACTTAGGTGCCACCATACTAACATTACTCTTCAATGAATTTTGTTATTTTATTATTTGCTAATTAAAAAGGAACTTGAGTTTGTCAACTCCTAATTTAGGTGCTGCTTGCCGTATAGATCGTTTGATTGACAAATAAGAAAACGGTTTTGGTCTGGGGTAAATGGCAATAAAGTTGCTAGAAAACTGTGAATCATGGGGTTGACCCGGCGTAAATAACCTTTTGATGAATTAGGGATATTGATACATCTAGTTATTTAATTATTTATTTCTGTATATTTGATCACTTCACTGATCACATGGTTCATATGTATTAAAAACATATATATGCTATGAATCATTTAACCTGAATGATTTATATCATACAAAATGATTATTTGTTTTAAATGAATCTCTTATGTATTTGTTTATTTGTTTAACATTCAAACATGTGAATGTTATATAAAAGAAAAGCGGGATCGGATACTGTTGTTGTTGTTGTTGTGATTTAGGAGAAGAAAATTATCTTTATTTATTTAACATTGGCTTTGTATGCAGCTATATATTTATTTAACATCCATGATTCTCTTGTATTGTTATTTTTCATGTACTATATGTAATTTGCTAGAAATGAAGTTTTGGTTTGACATTTTGGCTAGCATATTGCAGTTCTCTAACAGAGAATTAGAGTTGCTTTTGATCTAATAACGTAAGCTCTGTAGTTTTGATTTATATCAGTACTTCGTCTTGACATAATTAATTTGTTTCTTAATTATGTGGCTTAGATATGATCCTTATGAATGTACTATATAAATAGAAATCTGTAATATTTCTTAAGAACGGATTAAAGTTGTTTGCGGGTTAGTCCAACCAGGCCTGTTGAAATTGACTAATATCAACCGTTATCCATCAAGCTTATTACCCGCTACATCCTATCCAAAGATTTCCTGGATCGCAGCACAGCCTCTTTTTCTCTTGGAGTCTTGGTAAAAAGAATCTAACTTTTTTTCTAAATAAATTGCAGATGTGGCCGGGGCTTATTCAGAAGTCGAAAGAAGGAGGATTGGATGTGATTGAAACCTATGTTTTCTGGAATTTGCATGAACCTGTTAAAAACCAGGTTTTCCTTTATAATTATTTGTCTAACAAGAATCTTGGAACATAAACTCTAATTGCTAGATGTTGGGAGCGCCCTTTTGATTTTCTTTTTTGGGTGGGAAATGTTTCTTGATGTTTGTGTGTTCAACCATTTTTGCTGTTTACTTTGAATCTTCAAGCATCTGATTATCTGAACATGAATGTCAATTGCTAGATGTTGGAGTTCCCTTTTAATTTGCATATAATTTGGAGGAAAATGTTTCTTGATGGAGGGAAAATGAATAAAATTTCAATCTTTATTTTGTTGTTTCCTTTTGTCTTTAAGAATCTTGGAACATGAATTCTCATTGCTAGATGTTTGGAGTACCCTTTTACAGTTTTTGTTAATGTTTTCTCCAAAGGTTTGGGTGTTCAAGAAAATGAATACAATTTTTATCTTTCTTTTGTTGTTTCCTTTCATCTTCAAGAATTATGGAACATGAAGTTGAATTGCTAGATGTTGGGAGTACCCTTTTTCATATAACAAATTTTGGAGGGAAATCTTTCTTGATGTTTGGGTTTTTCCAGAAATGGATAAATTTTCGATCTTTCATTTGTTTTTTCCTTTGATCTTCATTAATCTTAGGAACATGAACTCCAGATGTTTGGAGTACCCTTTTGCATTAATTTTGGAGGGAAATGTTTCTTGATGTTTGAGAAATGGATATATATTTTTTTATCTTTCTATTGTTACTTCCCTCTTAGCCACATGTCAAGAAAAAAAAAACTTGAGTTGCTTAAAGTTACATGATTTTCTTGAATCAGCAAGCTTAATTCTTTAGCTTTTATTGAACTCTATTTTGGGTATTTTGAATTAATACTAGCAAAGTTGAATGAACATTATGTTAACTGAAATTAATTTTTGAATATCATTAATACCCAATTTCCAGTTTTTATATGACATGCTGAAAGAATCTTGTAATTCAATAGTATGACTTTGAAGGAAGAAAAGATTTGGTTAAATTTGTGAAACTGGTTGCTGATGCTGGCCTTTATGTTCATCTTCGAATCGGTCCTTATGTATGTGCCGAATGGAATTACGGGTTAGTGTTAATGTCGCTCCTTTCAATCTTTGATAATCACAATGCTCCAACTTTTGGTGTTTATGCTCACTAGTTTTCTTCACAAACAGTGGATTTCCACTCTGGTTACATTTCATTCCTGGAATCATGCTTCGAACAGATAACGAGCCTTTTAAGGTTTATTGTTCTCTTTTACTTCTCATCAAAATCTTTTTCGTATTTCACCTTTTTTGTTGACCAAATCATGTACGTTTTAGGCCGAAATGAAACGGTTTACAGCCAAGATAGTTAGCATGATGAAGGAGGAGAATCTGTATGCATCTCAAGGTGGACCTATAATCTTATCTCAGGTTAGTTTATTATTTGTTTCTGCACTTTTAAGCACACAAAGTAGATGAATATAAACGTTTTTCGTTGCCTCTTTGATGTCAGATTGAGAACGAATATGGTAATATTGATAAAGATTACGGTCCTGCTGCAAAAACTTATATCAAATGGGCAGCAAGTATGGCTACATCTTTAAATACAGGAGTGCCATGGGTGATGTGTCAACAAAGGGATGCTCCTGATCCAATTGTAATACTACCAAACAATTACCAGACTTTAATCAAGCTTTTTAACCCGTTAACAAGGATTAACATGCACTTTTCTTTCAAATAATAACAAATGTAGATAGACACTTGCAACGGGTTCTACTGTGATGGGTACAAGCCAAATGCTGAAAACAAGCCCACAATGTGGACCGAAAATTGGACAGGATGGTTTCTTTCATTTGGTGGTGCCGTGCCTTATAGACCAGCAGAAGATATTGCATTTGCGGTTGCACGTTTCTACCAAAGAGGCGGGACCTTTCAAAACTATTATATGGTTAGTGTAAATATAATATCAAATGTAAGATTATAGTTATTTATCTTAGAATCTGTTAAATATTTTGTGGATATGTTTCAGTACCATGGTGGGACTAATTTTGGGCGTACCACTGGAGGACCGTTTATCGCAACAAGTTACGATTATGATGCTCCACTTGATGAGTATGGTATGATTTTTTCTTAATCTTCATTCACGGGTTGTTTTGTATTCGTTACTCAATAGGTGTCTTTTAACCTAATGTTTCTACAGTGATTGGATTTGTGTTTTGAAAACGATAATCTGATTATCATGGCTTGTAGTCGTAAAAGTTAGTTTTTAATGTTTGGATACCTATATACCCTTTTTTTACCAAACTTTGAGAAACTTTTCTGTTTCACAGTATTTATTTTCTATTTTCACAAAGTTTTTTTGGTTGTTTTATGTATTTATTAGATAGAAAATCGGAATTCGTCAGATACTCAAACTAGCTAGTTTTTACAACTTCAAATATCAAAAGTACATCCAAATAGTATCTCCTGTATTCTGTCTGCTTCATTACAGCAGTCAGTTGTCCAAATCACTTTCAAAACACACATCCAAAAATGCACCGTAGTGGTATTTTAAACGATTTTAAAACGCAGGAGCTCCTCGACAACCTAAGTGGGGTCATTTAAAAGATTTACATAAGGCCATAAAGCTTTGCGAAGAAGCAATTGTGGTAACAGATCCAACTACTACTTCTCTTGGTCACAATGTAGAGGTGATCTATTTGCATTCCACTTCTTGATATGTTTTGAGCTGCAGATTTCTTTTAATTAACGTTAATTTTTTTCAAGGCATTTTTTGAACTAAGGGTGTACCTTTACTAACATAATTTATTTTCTTCTTTTTTTGTGCGTCTAGGCTAGTGTTTACAAGACATCATCAGCATGTGCTGCTTTTTTGGCGAATATTGATACACAAAATGATGTAACTGTGAACTTCAATGGCAAATCTTATCACTTACCAGCTTGGTCTGTTAGCATCTTGCCTGACTGCAAGAATGTAGTGTTCAACACTGCAAAGGTTTGTATGGATTTTGTGGTCAATCATATAGCCTATTGAGTTCACTGGTCATATGGGTTTCTTTAAAATTTAAACACCAAAAAAATCTTGTGGTATTTGTTACAACATTTGATTTAGTTAGCAAATTGCCTTTGAAATCCGAAGGTAAAGTTGGTCCTTCTTTCTCTAACAAGTCAAGCCGTGTTAATACTCTAATTTAACAGATAAACTCCATGGCTACCATCAAAAGATTTGTAGCTACAAGTGTTAGAGATGAGTTAAGCGCTTCAAAGGCTATTTCTTCAGATTGGAGTTATGTTAGTGAACCTGTGGGGATCTCAAGTGATACTGCATTCAATAAGCAGGGATTGGCGGAGCAGATTAACACCACAGCAGATCAGAGCGATTATTTGTGGTATTCAATAAGGTATACAAACATTCTGCTTTGATATGTGATCAATCATGGCAAGTAGAGGTGACAATTCACCTCATTTATCTAAGAATGGATTGATTTGAATTGTGGTTCATCTCAAACAGGTCAATATGTTTAATCAATTAAATTAAAACAATCGGAATGGGTCAAAGGGGTTGAAAGTTGTCTAAATCCTATTTCCGATACAACTGTAAAATAACAATTTTTTACTGCTTATCTTTTGTAGTCATAGTGAGCGCATTTAAATATATAATTAAAAAATAAAAACTGACGAGAAATGTTTGTGGCTCAACCCAACCCGACTAGTTTCAGCCCATGCTGATGATCGCTTTGGTCCGTTACCAAACTTGCCCGACCCATAAATTAAAATTTTCCTATACTCATCTTGCAGCAATGAAATCAAAGGTGACGAGCCTTTCCTCCATGATGGATCTCAAACCACTCTTCATGTGAAATCACTCGGTCATGTTCTTCATTTGTTTATTAATGGTCAACTTGAAGGTACAAGAAAGCAAGAAACAAAAAAACAAATAAAAGAATGTTTTGTATCTTTCTTGATGGATCCTTGGCGTTTTTAACTTGTAGGTAGTGCAATTGGCAGTGCCTCCCACCCAGATCTTTCTAAGGATATCACCATCACTCTCAAACTTGGAAAGAACAAAATCGATCTTTTGAGTTTGACCGTCGGACTTCAGGTTTGACCTTGTTAGATTTCAATGATTTTGATATGGGTAACAAGTAGATATATATTCTATATTCTTCTGATCTTTGCCTACAGAACTATGGTGCTTTTTTTGATAAAACGGGTGCGGGTATTACCGGTCCTGTTGAACTTGAGGGCTCATCGAGTGGGTCAACCATTGACCTTTCATCACTGCAGTGGACATATCAGATTGGACTCAAAGGTGAATCACTAGGCCTTAACACTGGGGGTTCGACACTTTGGGTGTCGGGGTCGCCTAAAAGTCAGCCTTTGACTTGGTACAAGGTAATATAACTAATATCGTTGTGTTGTTTTGTGCGGAAATTTAGCTTTTTACAAGTAGTCTTTTTGTTAAACAAGTAACTATGTTAAAACAGACCAATTTTGATTCTCCTTCGGGTGATGATCCAATCGCAATAGACTTCACTGGGATGGGAAAAGGGGAGGCATGGGTGAATGGTCAAAGCATCGGGCGTTATTGGCCATCTTATATTGCTCCAACTAGCGGTTGCTCAGATTGTAGCTACAAAGGGTCATATAATTCAAACAAATGCCTCAGGAATTGTGGGAAACCATCACAAAAGCTGTAAGTGAAGTCTTTCTTCAACATACTTCACACAGTCTAAATCTTTTTAATAATTGGGTTAATCTTGTATTATAGCTACCACGTACCTCGATCATGGTTAAAACAAAGTGGGAATGTATTGGTATTGTTTGAGGAAATAGGTGGAGACCCTACACAAATCTCTTTTGTGAAACAAGAGTTGGAAAGTCTGTGTTCACACGTCTCCCAATCTCACCCACTCCCCATGGAAGCATGGAGTCAGGAAAAGTCAACCACAAAGTTAAAAGCAAAGTCAAAGTCAGAGCCGAGAGTCTCACTCGAGTGTCCTCATCCTAATCAAGTCATCTCTTCAATAAAGTTTGCTAGCTTTGGAACTCCTCAAGGGACGTGTGGAAGTTTCAGTCATGGCGAATGCCAGAGTCCCAAAGCACTTTCAATTATACAAAAGGTCAATTTTATTGATTTTGACTCCATTTGTGTGCATATGTGTTCATTTAAACAGTTTCACCTTATAACTGCTAAAAATTACAGGCATGCATTGGGTCAAGGACTTGCAGCATTGGAGTCTCAACAGCCAAATTCGGCGATCCTTGTATAGGTGTAGCGAAAAGTTTAGCGGTAGAAGCTTCATGTGCATAAAGAACATGAAAATACACCTCACAATCATAGAATAAAACTTATTATTTGAACAATAAACAAATTTGGGAGTCTTTATTTATCCCTTATTAACACATTTTAATCCAGAATCAAAACATGAAAATGTGAAATAACAACAATTAATCAATACTGAGATATACCAATAGCATTAGCTTCCTCATTTTGTGTCTGAAACCTGCATGATTTGCAGAGATGGGAGGTTAGAGATGGAGTTTCATACTTGTCTTCTCCACCCATTATTGGCATGGCTATCCCTCTTTTCACAGGGCTCACGTAGCCTTGCCTATACGTTTTTCCCAAAATACCCTCTACTTCGCCCGAGAGATTCAGGAACTTAAACTGTAACTCGAAGTGGGCAAAAGCGTCATTTGATGGTAACTGGTAATTGTGAGCTTTATCGTCTTCTTTAGTCACAGGGACGGCCTTCATGTTGATCTCTACCAACCCACCAACAGTCACTTTTAGAGTGTTGGTGTCGTCGGTCCTCTCCACCACCACTTCTCTTACTCCGTTGTCGGTTTTCCATTCGGCGTCTCCGGTAAACGGGACAGTGATTTCATCGCCGTTCCATTTCACAAGAAGCACGTCAACTGAGTCATCCCATTGTGCTACCTGATTATGTAAAATTTTTGAATGTTTGATTAACATAGAATCAAAAAGGATTAAAATACATTACTAGGTTGTTACCATCTTGGCTGAAATGATTAGGGTTTGGGTATCGAACATGACTGACACCGATTGGACCCATGTGTAGTCACGCTTCCTGCCATTGGGTCGGCTTCCAATGAAATGAGCATTGATTTGGAGGTTAGTATCCGATACAAGAGCAAAGTTGCGTCCTTTACCGCCATGGAAGTAGAACATAACACCATCACCACCAATGAACCTTGGATCATAACATAACGAGCCGTATCCGTTACATTTTGGCCTCCTCCCTACAAGAAGTGGTATTCAGTTTTTATATTTATAAAACTACGAACTACCCTTTCGAATTGTCTTTTCCTGTGCAGTTAACTGCTCATAAGACGTGAACAATTAGCTGCACAAATCGTTTTCCAATTAAAAGATATACGATCACATCACGTATAAATATTCAAAGAAAGATTTGAGGAACAAGTAGCTTACATTTGCAAGTAGCTTCACACTTGCTACCACAATGGACAAAGCATCCTTTGTTCCTTTTGTTCTTCTTTGGCTTCCTCTCCGGGCACTCCTTAGGACAAGTCAGAGTCTTGTAGTAACAAGCCCCTTTTGATTTGCAAAAAGCGCGTTCACATCCTGTTTTCGGCTCCGGTGTCAAGTCATCATAGTTAGTGGCATCGGCATCCACAGGGGAAGGCTTGGGTTTTGGTTCTGGTGTCGGAGTCTTGGGCTTCGGCTCTGGTGCGGGAGTCTTAGGCTTAGGCGTTGGTGTCGGAGACTCGGGCTTTGGTACAGGCGCTGGAGTCTTGGGCACTGGCGCTGGTTCTGGGGTCATAGGTTTTGGTGCCGGTGTTGGTGTGTGTACTGGTGTCGGAGCCTTCTTATCGTCATCATCACCCCGAACGTTGGTTGCTCCAATGGAGATGGATAAGAGTAGGAAAGCCACCAAAATGAATGACTTCCCCATATCCAAAGCTCAAGGTTTCTTCCCTTTTTCTTACTTTTATGATGAATGCAGAGTGAAAGAAGGATCAAATGGAATTGAATGATTTAGATAGGAGTAGGAAAGCCATTTATAGGCGAATAAAGCCATTGGTAATTGGAGAAGCCATGGAGTTCGCACTAATTCATGTTGAACTTCTTTACCTTCGTTTCAAAAAAGCAAACAAAAAACCAAGATGATGGACTAGATGCTTTCATGTCGAAGAAAGATACCTTTTGACTTTTTAAGACTTGCCATTCCTATGTTATATCAAATTCAAGTAATATTGTGTCAACGGCCTTTTTATAGAAAACGACAAGTTTGTTTTATTAATGGAAAATTCTATATATATAATAGTATCGAAGTTTGAAAACTGTTATACTAAAATCACTTACCACTTTGTTTCACATTGTGAAATTTCTATGAATAATTTTGATGAAACAATTTTCAAAATTATTACTATTTTGTAAAATAAAGAATGTTCAAAATAGTCCATAATTAATCTATAGTCTCAGGGGACTAATTTTAGTCTTTTTATCAATGACATCAATGGTTAAGATTGCATTTTAAAATTTTGGACGGAGTGACATTTTCGTAATTTACATGTGATGCTTTTACAACTCACATATGATTGTATACTGAATCACCTGTAATTGAATATTAAAATTTTAAGACTATGTTTTTTACATAGACTTTATTAAAGACAACTCTTTGTAAAATAAACGTTTTTATTAGCTGTTGTTTAATTTAATCTTTAATGAACATAAATTATATAGCACTCTATTATTATAATATTATTATTTCAAAGGGTTTATTCAATCTAGTGAAATCTAATCGATGGAAACAGATGTTATATGTTCTAATTCCGCATCCAATTAATTAGTAAAATAAAGATAATTTTATATATCCGGAAAAAAATTTATCATTATGTGTTTTTTAATAAGATAAAAATTGGGGACACTTTTTTTTTCCTAAATCTCATTTTTTTATTCTAAAAAACTAGAAAACACATTAAAATTTATTTTCTTTTCTAAATCTCTTCTTTTATCTCCTGATTTTAAATATATATAGGAGCTCCTCCATCATTCCACCCCTAACGTTATGCCTTGAATTGTATTTGACTATTTTCTTAGTTAGCATGTATGCACACATTTTTATTCTCTAAAGAAACTAGAGAAAATTTCATTTTTCTTCTTAAAATCTTTTTAAAAAAATACTTAGCATTCCTACACTTCTTGATTACGACGAATTATAATTTATTTTTCTCTAAAACATACATTTCAATTTTTTTAGTCATTACACTAATATTCTATTCTTATCTAACAAGAAAACAATATAAGTTTTAAATAGTACTTATGTTCTTCAAATTCAACATATAATATTAATATTATTTATACGGTCTCATATTGCTTTTAAATAAAAGTGTATAAACAATATTATCATACTATTAAATAAAAACGTTCAAATAACATAAATTTGATAAATAATACTACTTAAATTATTTCAAAATTATTGTAACATTCCGGCTTCATTCGTAAGCAGCATTGCCTCTTCCGTCCTCGTTACCACAAGTATTCACTATCATCCTTCTTTGATCGTCGCTGCCGTATTACACGGGTACTCCACTAGTAATATTTTATACATAAAAAAAGTTTATAAACTAAATTAGTTAATTGGGTCAAGTTAACGAGGTTTTAGTTGTTGTTCCAGTATTTTAGAGTCAAAATCTAAAACAAAACACAATTTATATGAAGCTATGTTATTTAAATTGTAATTTTTAGAGTAAACAAAAGTATTTTAATAGTATAAATCGAATATTGAACTATATTTTATCATTTTTTTAAAAGATTTTACTTTTTATTAGATTTTGGTGGCACCCAAAAATTTGACAGGTGGCACCGGCTCGAAAAGGTTAAAATTTTTCACATCCTCTGCAAAATTAACTGGTGACATGTGACGCCACCGGACCACACTTGGGTCCGCCCATATAAATATATATATATATATATATATATATATATATATATAAAGTTTTATTTATTTATAAAAATTTTAAAAAAATTAAAAATGATTAATAGAATAAAAATAAAAAAAGAGAAAAAGAAACACAAGCTGACGGATGAGTTATTTAAAACATATGTGGTAATCTTTTGAGATAATCGATCACGTTTTTTTTAATTTGGCAACAAACTTTTCGTATTAGAAGGATAATTTATGTGGTTAAGATTAAAGATTCTTTTGATGTAATGGTTATAAGTTAATAAAATCACATTTATCGTGAGTAATATATATACATATATAATATATAATTTATTTATATATATATATAATATATATAATTATATTATAGAAATAAATGGAATAACGTGATATAGAAAAGAAGCATATGAGTGGCCGGGGTCACATGGAATGGCATCTATAATTAGCTTTGCTTCACCATGCATTCATGCACTTCTTTTGGGCGGCTAACAAATAAATGGCTTCATCTCAAACTACGATTTCAATCTACCAAAATTTCTTGTTAATGCGTCATTAATAAACTACCAAAATTTCTTAGACATTGATTAATTTTAATCAATAACTAAGATTAATTCTCGCAGTTCTCATACGAAAAACAATTATGTGTGCATTATTTTACTCACTTGTTCTAATATACTCGTTTTAATCTAATATCCATGTATTAGTTTATCTCGTTACTACTCAGTTCCAGATTTCAATTGTTTGGATTTTGTCATATGTAATTTAATCGAGTCAAATATTGTTCCTCTTTGTTAAAAGTATTTTTTTTAATTATTATTATTATGCATTTTTACGCACATCACCGATATGCAAAATATTATATAACTACTTATTTGAAGCTACTTGTGTAATAACGAGTTTAATCTAGTGTTAACATATCTAAGGGGGCGTTTGGTTTGCAGATTTTTTTCATGGGATTTGCATTCTGTCAAATGATTTGCATTTCGCAGGATTTGCATTTGGTAAAATTGTGAATCCAGTCTTGTGTTTGGTTGACAAAATCTGTCAGGATTTGCATTACTGAAATCCTGTTTGTTTTGTAA
>JAUEJL010087727.1:0-14574 GCA_032274825.1 Drosophyllum lusitanicum
GTGATAGGATAGCATTGATTGCTTATTCCTGTGATATGTGACTTGCTTTATTGATGCTTATGATAAGTTTGTACTCATTAGCTATTTTGTATAGCTAATGTTGCTGCGTTGACAATTTTTACAGATAAAGAGTAGGCGGCCTGGTGAGCGGAGTTGCCTGTTGCTGGATGTATTTATTTTGGGAAGGAACACCCTGTTATGTTGTAATATTATGGTCGGTTTGTGGGTTAGAGTAACACCAAACAATTTGTTTCAGAATTTTGGTTGTAAATATCTGATGTATAACTTTTCAGTTAAAATTTCCGCTGCGTAATCTAATGACAATTAATTGTGAATGAGTTTACGCTTATTGAAAACGCAAATTTTTACAAATTCGCTGTTTTACGAATGTGGTGTTACAATGTATAACTTTTCAGTTAAAATTTTTTACTAATTTTTACTAATCCACAATGAAGTTGTTTAATTTACTAAAAGACAAATTAGGAAATTATGTTATTATCTAACATGCTAAAGTGCGGAAATGTGGATGGCTTATAGTTTTCACCACAGTTTTGACTTTTATCGACTAAATCCAAATGTCACAAAAATTGAGTTTATAAAAATAATGGGTGCTATTAGCAATTTTTTTCAAATCTTGTTAGCATATAAGTGATAGCAAAGCCATTTTGAGAGAGTAATATTTTTAGGGCTAATATTCATGGTTGTTAAGATCATAATTTTGATCTTATGATTCTATTTACCGAAAACGCATAAGTTATTGGTAGGATCTACGATATAGGATATTGAGTAAGATTCCGATCATAACCATAAGACTGTTGTAGTAGCTTGATCCGATTCAATCCTACTTAGTTTGAGGAATTAAAAATTGATAAATGAACTAACTTTGTTATTTGTTTAAATAAAAAACAAACATGCTACCTGTTTAGGGACCTTAAAGTGAATTTTATATATGTTTTCTGGGTTCATTACCCTAAATGTAAAGTTTTATTAAACTAATTACTAATATAAATCTTCTTTAGTTGCATTGTACTATAGTTATCATGTTTAAATTTTGGATGTTTCACTAATTTTTCAATTACATATGATATGAAGTAAGATACATATTAAGAACCTAGGACATTTTAATAGTATCTTTTGGTTTTGATCCAATATATTTTTTTATCTTTCGAAGTTTAGATCAACTTACTAATAGGGGCGGAACCATACTTTTAGTTAAAGGGGGGCTCATTAGTCATTTCCACTAATGAAATTTGATATTTAAGTAACACAGCATAAATAGTAAATTATTTTGAGATTAATTCTTGTAAGCTATGAATAGTTTTCATTGAAAACATTGTATATCATCTAATTGTAGCTTATGTATTCGCATATGACCAAATTGAAACAAAATATATTTAATCTGTTTCACATGAATTTGTAATATATAAGTTATATCACAAAGGAGTTGATATAATCAAACAAACGAAGTCATGTTTACTTTATGAATTGCATGAAAATACAATGAACTTATCTTAGTTTAGTACTCAGGGATGATACAAAAACAAATGATATGAAGATGGACAAAATTCTTCATAAAAAGTGACAACTTAATACTAATCTAGATGTGAGTACTGGTTTGACGATACACACTCAAGTAACTTCCATTTACAATAAGTTTCAAGTTCTAAGAGAGTGTGAAGACTATATGTTGCATACAAGTTATATACTAATTACTAGATGTATCTTGTTTATTAGATCCTTCAATTATATTCTACTTCATTTTTTGCTTCAAACAAATTTGACAACTCTTTGAACCCATAAATACAATGGATATGATCAAATTTTTAGGGCTAGAAAGTACATGTTTTTGACTTGTTTTACTAGTGGTTGTACTTTTTAAATTATGGAGAGATTAAAGAGGTATCAACTTAAAATAACGATATGTAGTACACTAAATTTGAAACTAATAATATTAATCAATTAGGTTGATTGAAAAAGAGCGAACACCCTCTAATCTTCCTACTAGCTTCGCCTGTGCTTGGTATTGACAACACTGCTAAAAATAACGATATGTAGTAGACTAAATTTGAAACTAATAATATTAATCAATTAGGTTGATTGAAAAAGAGCGAACACCCTCTAATCCTTCTACTAGCTTCGCCTGTGCTTGGTATTGACAACACTGCTAAAAATTTTAATTCTTTTTATTTATTTTTTATTTGTGCAGCATTCAAATGATATGCTTTCACCTATATTTCTCCCATTAACTTTTCATGTGCCTTGGCAATTGGCATTCATGTGAATACTTTAAAGTTTAAAGGCAGTTGATTGAAACATTTATAAACTTGAGGGGGGTAGAAAGTACAAATTTACAACATATGTTGTATTTTGTTTCAGTGATCTGATGCTACAAAGGGGTGGTTGTCTTAGCTTATCAAGTGCTTATTTTTCGGGATTTTTTTTCATAAGCTCGTTTTTCTCGGCTTATTTTTCATTAATTCAGTTTATTTTCTTCTTGTAACTTATAATAAGCTCAAAAGTCAGAAAATAAGCTAAAAAAAACTAGAAATAAGCCCGAAAAATAAGCCATAAACTAAAACAAACACCCCCAAAATCGAAGTTCGAGAACTTGAACCCTAACCCACGATCTTCGTTTCCCAATTGATCTCAATGGCAATGAATGGGGCAAAACGAGGGTCTGCCATGGCTTCCAGGTTTCTGAAAGCCCTAAAAACATCATCGTCAACGTCGTTCAGACCCTTCAGCGGCGTTGTTAACAGCGAAATCACCACCACTCACACCGCCAAATGGATGCAGGTTAGTGTAGTTCCCTCGGGAAAAAAATGTTTCCCTTTTTGTTTAATAAAAGTGGCTTGATTAGGATTTACGTGGGTCGATTAGGTTCTTGATTTCATTGTGGGAAAATCGATACAAATAGGGCATATATGCGAAATGATTAACGGATTGTTGCAGCTAATTTGAACTTCTATTCTCTTTGGGTTCTTTTTCTATAAGTTCATGGTTAATAAGACTTCATGCGTTAAATATTCGAATTGAGATCGCTGAACAAGCTAGAATTAGCTAAGTCCATTGGGTGTTGCTGGTTTTTAGGTATTGGGGTTGGCTAGTTTCATGTATCCCCTTGTGCCCCATGCTTCTTTGTGGTTCATTTTTAGGATTGACTTGTATTTGGAGGAATTACAGTTGAGGATTTTGCTAGATGGTCTTCATAATTGGTGTGCAGGGGGTGATCCGTGATCGTACCTAAATTGTCATTTGATTTCTTTTCATTTGGAGATCCCATATACACTGAATTACCGATTGAATTGTCGATCTAGATCACATACATTGGTTTGAACATTGATGTGCATATGCATATCATTCACAAATGTATACCCTCCTTGTTACCATATTGTTGTCTAGCTCTCCTTGAATGCTTTTGGATTTTTTTTTTGTTTGAACTGTTGATTGCATTCTGACATCACCTTATCTTTTTGAAAAAGTATGCACTATTAAGTGTTGTGTGTGTTTTGAAATTGTTAGCCTTATATAGGTGTATAGCTGGTAAACGAGTAGTAATTTTTTTCTTTACTGTATATAAACAACTTGAATAATAAGAATGAACTGCAAGTTTTTCCATTCATCATAGGGCTAAAGTGCTAAACACCCTCCTATTGAATCCTGAAGAAACAATTATTAGTTCGGGATGGATCTGTATATCGTATGCCTTATTGCATATAGCTAACCATCAACAATTATATTCCTTCTTGTTGCACACCTTTACGCTGCACATCTATGCACTCGCGTGCATGTGCGTTAAACTCAAACACTGTTTAAAACAGACATGTCTGCCACAGTTGCATATTACTGAAAATCATTGATTCTAACATTTAGATCGGAACTAACTTCTAGAATGAGGGCTACGTTTGGGCTCTCGCTCGAATCGAAACCTTTATGCACAATCGATAACTTCTTAAATCAGGGTATAATGCAAGTTCACATTTTTGTCCAATTCATTTTCTCTGAAATTGAGACTGCTGAAGCCCTTGTTAGTTGCTCTTGTGAGAACCCTCTTGCAATATTTCTTCTTACAAATCTATTCAAGAATTGTTAGTAGAGGCCGCAACATGGGTGATTTGAGTGAGTTGGGTAGCAAGTCAAAATGTGTTTTGGTTGAAACGTGTCATGTTCTAGTACATGACAAAACAGACCTGGTTAGGCTGGGTTGGCTTGTTAGCTTTCTTTTGTCAACTTTTTTAACACTCTTATAGACAGTTAAAGGTTACCTACTATAAAAAGAAAAAAATAAAATAAAATATTATTATTACAATAATACACTCTTTAAAGCAAGGATTTATGAGGTTGTTTGCAATAAAATAGATTTTGGGCAATGAACCTGTTCCTTCTTTAGTTTACTTTTGTTCAACTCATCTAAGATAAAGCACAATCCAGATCAACCCATACATAATTTGCCACATGTAGTTGTCAGCGGTGACTCTAGAAAGTTCCTAGGGTACATATATATGTTTATTATGAGATACTATTTACAAGTTCATTTTACATCAACACCATATGCCACATCACCAGAAAAAGAAAATTACCAGGATCTTGTGATTTAGTTGTCTTCTATGGTACATGTATACATGTACACATAATTCACTGCTTTCCCTCCATGTGCTGACAGGACACCACCAAGAAATCTCCAATGGAGTTGATCAATGAAGTTCCACCCATCAAAGTTGAGGGCAGGATTGCAGCTTGTGAAGGAGGTATATTTCAGTTCTCAGTTGTCATCTAGCCTTGGGGGCAGGAAGATGAGTGGGTCGAGTAATATGTCAAAATGTGTTGGGTTGAAACATGTCATCTATGCACAACAGGCCAGCAAACAAAGTTTTTTCAAATCTTTTACAAACCCATTATTATGATTACAAAAAAAAATTTACTATCAGAAACGATTTAGCAAGTTGTATGCATTTAGCCAATTAGAATGGACCAGAGGTAGCTTTCAATCTTCTTGACTCTTTCCCCTTTAGCTAAATGTTGTCGATATTGAGCTAGAACCTACCCCAGTTATTTAAATCGGTTTAACTTCCCTGAGCTCTATGTAGCATTATTAAGAATTTACCTTGTAACATTGGTCAAATTACTAAAAATTCGAGTGGTGGGTTGGGTTGTGATGTATCAAGATCATGTTTTGCTTAGTTTGCTGTTTTTGATGCCTGCAGACACCAATCCTGCACTTGGCCATCCCATAGAATTCATATGCCTTGACAAGAGTGAGCCAGCTGTATGCAAGTATTGCGGTTTACGCTACGTTCAAGATCATCATCACTAGGATGTTTCCTTGGCTTATTACTTGGGAACTCCAGCCTTTTCTGTCTATTTTCCAAGTTTTAGCAAACCTCGTTTACGCATAAATCTTTATATTGCTCTTGTCATTCTTGCAAATAAAGATACTGATCCAATGTATTTGATTTCTAAAATTTGATATCTGAATGACTTTATGTTCTTGATCGCCACAGTTTAGAGTTCCTTTTTTCTTTTTGGGTGAAAAATAAAGAACACAAACAAAAATTTGAAGATCGAAGTACTTATGTTCAGTTACTTTGATTATCAGGACACTAAAAAAGTAGATGAAAAAATAACTCTTGATCTTATTGCAATAAATTCTGCCTACAAAACAAACAATTCATCCAGCTGCCAATCCTCTCATAAGTTTATGCAGACTGCAAGCTCGTCAACTAATACAAAGATTGCTAGCCAATTAATAGTACTTCCTGTTTGTTTGTATATTATCAGATATACCAGAACACTTGATGCAAATAAATGTGTGAGCGGTACATTTCATCCCAATTTGATCGAATGGGTAGACCACCAAAAGACACAAAAGCAGATAACTCACCTGCCTGCCCCAAAACGCCACCCAAACAACAATGAAAACATAACCAACTAATTACCACGGCCACCCTCTGCAGCTGCCAGTTTTATTCTCTGCTGATGTTCTGCAACTTTATAGTCAACCACTTCACGAAACAGAGCAGGATCAAGAACACAATGTTCACTCCCATAAACAGCAGCTTGTACACTTGCCATGAGTTTTGCAATCTCTCTTCCTGAAAATCCAGCAGTTTTGGCAGCAGCTTCCCTAATTATATCATCATTCAAACCCTTGATCTCTATCTGCTGCTGCTGTTTTTGAAAGAACTTTGAAAACAACCCTGGTTTTCTTGCACCAGCTTTAGCAATGTATTTGTCCAAGTAAAGTTTCAATAGTTTGAATCTTTCTTCTTCTCCCGGTAAAGGGAACTCTAAAACTTCATCAATACGGTCTGCAACCGCAGAATCAAGATCACCAGGCCGGTTCGTTGCAAGGGCCAGGACTATGTCCTTTGATTGGTCACCCGTGCGAAACAAGAGAGCGTTTAAGGCGCTCCTTTGAGCTTCACTCATATAAGTTTTGTTCCGCCTTTAAAAAACAGTTTCTGTTAGTTTAGTTATCCAGTGGAAGATTGTATAAACATATGATAGCAATTTAATCACTTACTCGCACAAAAATGCATCTGCTTCATCAATGAAAAGTAACAAGCCCCTATTGGACTTCTTGGCCCAATCAAACAACTGATGTATCTTTGTAACAGCTTGGGAACCTAGAGGTGCAACATCTCCACCAGTCATCAATGCATAATCAAGCCCCTGAGATATTCCAAACCCACATGAGACATAGTTGAAACATGGTCATAATTAGAGGTGTCAACATGGATTGTTAGGTTGGGTTGGGGTTGAACCACAAACATGCGTTTGTCATTTTCTAAATTTTCTTTTATAAATGAGTAACATGTATATAAGATAACAGAACAGTTATATTACTATGATAAATCAAACATCTGAATAAAATGATTAGGAGGTTGTTTGCACTAATGGGACTTTGGGCAACATTCAACCATTCCTCTTTAAACTAAATTCATTTATTCAACCTATCTGAGATAGAACACGAATTCTATCAATCAATTCATATAGATAAATAAGTCCAAACTGCCACCTCTAAACACAACCTAACTACGTGTATATATGCAGAACAATAATAGATGCAGCAAGAAAAGGGAGAAAAAATCATACAGATTTTCGTGCTAATTCTCTGGCTGCCATAGTTTTCCCTGTTCCTGGAGGGCCATAGAAGAGCATATTCCGGAAGGGTGCTTGATGAGATTTTGTATTGGCGGTTGCACTAGCCAACTGCTGAATTCTCTTCTGCAGAGATGGATTGAGAATGACTTCACCAAATGCATTCCCGTTTTGAGACTTCAACCCCTTTTGACCACCACCAGATAAAGTGCTCAAGCCACGAGAAAAAAAGCCCGACCATGGATATTTCCCTCTAGAAGATTCCCTGATCAGTGATGGCTGTCCCAGTATCCTGTCTACATAGCTCCACACCACCCTAGCGCCTTCTCTGCATATTAGAAACACTATATAATCAGACCACCAAAAGTGCATTACAAAAGAATATTAAACTTAATAGCAATGAAGTGACGACAAACTGAACAAAACATTACTAAGAGATTGTTAAAAGGAGCAGGAAGAATATACGAAGGTAAATACCTTGTAGTGTAGATCCCTGCAGCAAGAGCTGTCACACCCCCAACAGCTACGACCAGCTTGTTTTGATCAGTTAATATTGCACGCAGCCCCCCTACAAGATCAAATTATTTAATTACCTCTTTAATTAAAAAGCGTAGACAGGATGGCTCTAGCTATTCTAGCAAGGTAAATTCTATTTCCTCCTTCATCTTCCTACTATCCTCCTACCACTAAATGATTATAATTGGAATCCATTCGTTATTTTTCTTCATCTCCTTTCTTGATTTTGAGACTTGTCTTCGTCTAGTGAGGAGGAGGATATAGCAATGCTCTTCTAATAAACATGAAATTCTTTACAGAAGTGGTAAAACTTGCAGGTCAGGCGAGTTGAGAAACATGTCAAAACAGGTAAGTATACGGCTCTAAAACAGACCTCAAACACTACTTCTCCACTTTTCGAACACTTGGTGACTTAATTATATATTAGAAATATTAGATAGATTTAATAACTATCTACTTTTTTTGGATAAAATAATTAGGGAGCGTCTTCTACATTATAAATACACTTTGAGTGACTATCAACTCCTTCAAACTGTTCCTTTCTAGCTAATTTTTTGATTTTTTGGTGTGACCCATTAAAGATATAGCATTACCTGACTCCACCAGTTACAAGGAAATAGGTTAAAACTACCACCTGCAGTTCTAACTAACTATAAGGCATCAATCATTAACCAGTGGCCTTTAGCCTATTTGTTGTAACCGAGTTCCTTAAACCCGTGGTAGTGAGTTCAAAACTAGGTACAGACAATGTTTCTGTACTTTTGACCTTTTTAAATCTTTTTAAGGCATCACTACGTAAATCCAGGTTTTTTTAGGGAAAACATAAAAATAAAAATATAAGTACCTCCAATGTGTTCAAAAGTAGTGTTAATTGCAGAAACCCATTTCTCTCTTTCTGCATTTGCACGTTCCACAAGCATGCGCTTATTCACATCTTCTGCCAATTTAGCTTCATGGGCTCTTCCTTCTGCTTCAGCCATAGCCCGAACCCGAATTGTTTATCTCTCAATCTCAGCTTTCTCTCTTTCTGTTTGTCTGCGTTGTGCTTGAATTTGCTCTTCTGTTGCTCGTCTAGCTTGTTCTTGCCTAATCGATGATTCTTCTTGCATTTTTACAAGCTCTTGATTTCTAGCCCTGTGATGTTCATTTTCTGCCTGCAAAATAACCGTCATTTTAGTACGCCCCACTACACTAATATAAAAGTTTTCTTTAATTAAAAGAAACAAAAACACCAAGGGAACTTGCCTGCATTCTTTTCCTTGCCAGTTCATCTTCATAGCGAGCCATCTGTGATTTTATTTGTGCTTGTTGCTGAGCTAGCTTTTTCTGTTCATCATATATTACTCTTTGCCTCTCCTGGCAAAAATAATGAACAAAAACATTCAATCTCATGCAAAAAAAGGGTTTACACCATTACATGGATACATACAATACATACATAGGCACTCGCACGTGCACACACACGTGTGTTTGTGTTTGTGTTTGTGTATGTGTATGTATCTATATATATGTGTGTGTGTATGCATATTCTAAATACAACCTTAAACAATGATATGACGGCCTACACAGCAGCATACACGTCATCCAGAACTAAATTCACAAATCACAACATATGACTCGGCAGTGACTCGCTTAAAGAAATGGAAAGATATACCCAGAAGCATCATATAAATAAAGAACCTATTGGTAAAACTCAGTCGAATAAAGCTCCACCAATCAAAATATAAATATTTCTTTTTTGGTGGCATGTAAGGAGATACAATAATGATCTTCCAAGAAAGAAAAATTCATTCATATAATTGATAGGACTATGTAGATGAAGATAAGGCACCAAAGGGCTTGGCCTAGCAGGTATCAGGTATATTGAAAAGGTGTTCCCCATGGTTGTGAGTTCTAGTCCTGTAGTGGACAAATGTGTAGTAGATATAGGAGTAGGATTCGAATCGTGTGTTTTACCAGTTCAAAAAAAAATGAAGATAAAGCATATGTGTTAATATTTTATGATGGACATATAAAAATGATCAACCTTGATTTATTGCAAAAAGAGGTAGAGGGGAAGAAACAAGAAAACTTCAGCTGCTATTTGTGAAATGTTATTTAAGATCATATTCATGCATGTTAGCTACTTAGCTATCTTGCCTCTTATTTCGCATTGTAGAAGAAGCACCAAAAACTAATTCCCAGAACAGTTTTGTAAATCACCTACGACTACCCCATAAATAATTCTTCATTGTTTTATACATTAACAAATAAAGAAACACAATGCATTGATAATCAAATAAGCTGTTTGCCAGAGTCCTTTGATTAATTTAGATACTTGATCATCTTAATATTATTCTATGGGACGAACTTCAAAGTTCAATTTGTGTTGCCTAAAAATAATCTTTGAACCCACAAACATGTAACCATGTCTCGCTATCACAATTGTATGACTCAAAAGATTCTTATTTTAGTTCCTCGACACTCCTTCAATTCATCTAAAGACAAACATTATTAAGTAAATGACAATAAATATGGGCAGATAATTATAAGTGTCTGTTTCTGACCTCGAAATCTTTCAATTACATTGAATGCAAATTAACAAATACATTTGAAAGTGACATTTACTCTGGCATGAATCACATTTGGTCGAAGCAAGTATAAAGAAAAACCAATTAACCAAACACTTAATTTAGCATTAAAAGAGAAAAAATAAATAAAATACAAAAACTGTCTAGAATCAGAAGCTATATTTCAAATCGATGAAAATATACATCATAAATCATCTTGAAAGTAGGGGCAGTGACAAACTTACAGTTTCTGCCTGAGCTTGCATTGCTTTAAACTCGGCCATCTTAGATGTTAATTCTGTCTGCCTAGTCTCTTCTTGCTTCTTCATCAACTCAAAAGCCTAAAAACACCCCCAAAACACAATATATCACCACAAAACAAATAAACTCAGCAATAATCAAAATCGCAAATTTATCATGTAGGTAGCTCAATTCATTGCAAAATCTCGTATAACAGGTCAAAAAAGCAAAGAAAACAAAATCTAGGTCAATGAATAAACCTTTTTGGCTTGAGAAGAGGCGGCAATTTCTTTGAGAGCCTTGGCACCTCTTTCCAGTGCCTCAGGATCAAACCCAGCCGAAGTAGTTCTGGGGTTGTCGTTGCGAACACGCGGAGGTGCCGGTGTCTCATTTTTCGGCGTAGATGATTGAGGATCAACCGGCGCATCAACAGCCGGCGACGGCGACGGCGACGGTGAAGAAGAGAAGGGAGGAAAGTTGAAAATCCCTGAGCCAGAAGTCTTTGCCATTTGGTTTGCCTTAAGAAAGTACAAAGAGAAATATATGTGTGATTTCGTTAAAACTCCAAGAATCTACTGGTGAATTAAAGCTTGAAGAAGAAGAAAGGTGGAATGAGGGTTCATTTTGATAATTGTATAAAACCGATGAGCAGAAGGTGGTTCAGGGTTTATGTAGGGTTTCTGAATTTGTTGACGGCGGTTTCTTCATTCTTGATTTCGGGTGAACCGGGTGATCCGGTTTAAACAAATAAAATTTATTCCTAGTTTCGTTTTTTTTTTTGGAAAACCATTCCTAGTTTTTTTTATTTGTTTGAAAAACAATTTTTAAGAAGTGGGTTTTAATTTTCTTTTGGATAAAAATTATTTGATTACATTTTAAATGGTTGATTAACATAATTTTCACAATTTTTATATTTTTTGTATAAATACGTAAATAATACTATTACACTCTATATAAATGGAGTTGAAAGGTAGAAAGCGTCGTTGGAGGACCACTAGTGGTGAGGGGACAAGCCACACCATTACGACGTGGTGATGATACAATGTAGTCTTAGTCATTGAGATAGGAGGACTTTGTAAATAAATTATTTTTTTATATTTTTCAACCGTTTGATGACTAATTACTTTTTCTTACTCGAATTATTTTTCTCCCCTATTCACAGACGTACTTGTTTCCAAGTTAAATATTAATCTTCTCTTCAAACATACAAAACATGGATGATCGAGATTGGTTGGCAGTGTCTCTTCAACGTCTACCCACATCTAAAACTCATCTACTATGTCTTCAAACAGACAATATTAATCTTTAAACCTCAAATGTCGTAATGTTTCAACATCTACAACTAATTCACTACGTTTGCATGTCTACGATACCAATAACGAAAGTTACAATCACCACCCGAGCCATAACAACCACCTTAAAGGGTTCTTCTCGAGTGTAAGTTAAGAATTTGTGGGTTTGATTTCTAGTTCACGAAGTTTTATGTTTCTAGTCATTGGAAGTTCACTGTAAAAAAATCAATAAATAAAAATTGAGAACCTTAGTTTGCAAAAAGTTTGGTACCTTTTTATGCATTTGCCCTTAATTTTATAACCGATTCTGACAACTGAATATGGCAATAAACATGTCCAGAAACTATATAATGGCTTAACGAATCTTTATAACAAAATCGAACACACTATAAAAATTATCAAATCCAAAGGATCGAGCTTTACAGTTAACAATTAGGACCGGAGCTAGACAGACCAGACTAGACCTGACCTGACCCAAGGCTTACTTACAGCCCAGTCCTCATCTTGTGTTGGGTGCTTCTTACCTTCAAAAAAACACTAAGGAGCCTCTTTTTAAGTTTGAAATAACTACAAAGCAATAATCATGATAATACTTGTAAAAAAAATTAAATAATGTAATTAATGAACCGATTATGGAAACTGAAATGATCCCCCAATCTGGTTTTGACCTTGTGGAGGATTAATTGCGACCCACAGAAGCGATATGGTGATCGCAATCAGCCCAGACCACACGAACACAATCGTGGGTGTCCTCCCTCTTCTTCCCATCAGCCCTTTTGCAAATGGGTATAAATGGGCCAAAACCCAAAAACTGAAGAATACCCCGCCCAGAAGCCGACTCCATTGAGGTATTGTACTGTAGATCGTCCTGCTAAACCCAACTGCAATAGCAATCAAATTAATCATCATTATAGTCAATGGTGGGATCATGAGTGATGTCCATTTCACAACATAAAGATCTGCATATTCATCATCTTCATCTTCACCAGCTGACTTTGATGTTAATGTGAAAGAGATTTCAATTCCTGCAACTACTTTCAACAGTCCTTGAAGAACAGCAGCCAAATGGGCGCTCGTACCACCGATTAACCAAAACTGCTCGTTTCTCCACCATTCTTCTAGCTCAATCCCAGACCATTTCACCTCAAGGACCGCAAGCATGACAATTGTGAGAGTCATGATTAGTAAGTAGACAAGAAAAGTGACGTTGAGTGTTTGCACGATGAACTGGCCCGAAAAGAGGGACAGTGCAGGGAGAAAGCAGTAGACAATTAGGAAAATGGAAGTAAACGGGTAAATCCCGACGTTAAGGTATGCGATTCTCTGTAAAATCTTCATTCTCGAGCTTGCTAAGAGCGCGTTATTACGTGAAAAGAAGATCTCAACTGACCCTGTGGCCCACCTCAGCACCTGATGAAGTCTATCTGTTAAATTTATGGGGGCGGTCCCACGGAAGGCGTCCCGTTTTGTGACACAGTATACTGATTTCCATCCTCTGTTATGCATTCGGTAACCCGTAACCACATCTTCTGTAACCGATCCGTAAATCCACCCGACCCGTTGGCCCCACTCGGTTTTATCCTCGTACCAGCATGAAATGACACTTATAGCCTCAGCAACGGTTGATGCATCAAGAAGCTCACGGGGGATGGTTAGAGCTCCTGGAGGCCGCCCGTTTTTGACCGCCGGATGATCTGCAAGTGGGCGGCCTTGGAACTCCGCTATGGGAATGGAATCGATGAGAAGGGTTGAATTTCCGAATTTCTTGGGAGCAAGAGAAAGATTCATATCTTCATCATCAGAATCACCCATTCTTAAAGCTCGGTTTTCTTCCGGGGTGCTAAATTTGGCCTTTTTCCGACCCGTGCAGCAGCTACAGAAACTAGGATGATGTTCTTTAGTTCTTGGTGGGTCAAACCCGTAGAGAGCAATTCTCCTGAATAAGCACCCAGTTCCTACATAGACAGGTCCTTGGAGCCCGTCAAGGGCCCGCATGTTTCCATCAAAGAAAACAGTATTGTGGTTGGCATAACGATCAGATGGGTCAATACCCTCGAATCTTTGAGGAAACTGGACATAGCAGAGGCGGTCTCCACCTCGGTCCATCATGAAACACATGCCCTCTCTCATGGCCTGAGAGTTGTAGATGTAATGATCACAGTCAAGATTGAGAATGAACGGACCATTGGACATGATTGCAGAGGCCCGAACCAGTGCATTCATGGCTCCTGCTTTTTTGTTGTGGTCATACCCAGGTCGTTTCTCACGGGATACATACACAAGCATGGGAAGACGAATGTCAACATCTGAAAAATCGAGCATCCCAGCATCATCTTCTGTGCCTTGTAAAGGATCATCACTTGGAGGTTTTAACATCACCTGCACAAGTCAAGAACACCACAATTAAGTTAGCTCTTTGATTTTACAAATCAACAAGAATTAGGGAGTGTACGAATGTTTGGATGTACGTTTTGCGACTAATTAATGTGATACTGAATAAGAAAACTCTTATCAGGCGTAAGGAAACTTGTTGTAACTTGCAAAGATTATATTTGAATATATATATATATATATATTGGGAGGTTCAAATGAGAATGGATATTTAGGTGAGAATGGGAGACTTAATCTTGACCCTTCATTTGATTTGATTGGATGGTCTACATTTCGCCCTTCATTTTACTCATTACCCAACCATGAATTGCGACGGCCACGAATTGCAACGGGTGAATTGTGACCGTTAGCTAATAGATCAACATCTAATTGATTGCTAGGATTTGTTTTCTCATTCTCACCTTAATATTCATTCTCACAACTGTCCTCTATATATATATACAGGCAAAAGTTCAAACGAGAACTGTTTTTCGTACGAGAACCGC
>JAUEJL010087737.1:0-14573 GCA_032274825.1 Drosophyllum lusitanicum
GGCTAATATAAAAGTAAATATATAAATTGATATTAGTGGTATAATATAATGATGTGCCATTAATTTTAAAATTTATAGTGGCATATTAGATTTTTATACCACTATTACTTGTGTATGCTAGTGGCATAAAATATAAAGTGCTACTAAAACCTTCTAATTTCTTCAATGTCATATATAAAGTGCCACTAAAAACATCAAATAGTGGCATAAAATATAAATACCATTAAAAACGTGTGCCACTAAATGGCAATTTTTTGTAGTGATCTTTACTTGACCGTAAGAAAATTGGGTGGTCATGCTTGTGTAGTAGTAAAGAATAAATGGAAGCAAGTAGCAACTGTAATGGAACTTCCTAGAGTGTTTTCGAATGAATTATGTGAGGTGTATGCAAATTACTTGGGACTTTTGGGAGCATATTGTGAAACAGCCATAATGTACTCGTTGGATGAGTTGAAACCTGAGGCTGCCGATTGCCCAAATGAACGAGAGACAATGGTCAATGACTTACCTAAAAGCAGTGATTTACCCGGTGGGGTTATAGATACTGAAATGGAAGGAAAACAAGGGAAAGAACCAATACAGATGGAGTGTTGCAGGAAAAACAAAACAGTGCAGATTGTGTTTGAGGAAGGAGAGCAAGTTGCAGGAAAAGTGGACTTCTATGACAAAGAAAAGATGGTCATAACCTTTGATGAACTTGAAGGAAAGCATGTCATGGACTCAATGAACATAAGGAGCAGCAGCAACAAGGAGGAAGACGCAGATAATGATTTTCATCATCATTTAAAGTTTTAAAAATGATTAAACATTAGGAAGGAGAATGTTAGACTTTCTAATGTTTAATCATAAGAATTTGTAATATGTGTTTTAATATTCAAGACATTATAGTAATATTATTATATGTATTAATTAAATACTTAGAATAAGTGTGTTACACACATAAAACCTTGGCGGCAGATTATAGGCTACCACCGCCAACTCCCATGGGGTAGTTTTGGTGGCAAGATAAAAAACCGCCAGTTGTATGGCTATATATATGTTTGAATGTACAGACACAATATGTAGGAATCAAAGTTTCTTTCGTGAAGTTACTATATACTAGTTTCCTGTGTTATTGTGTGATTATATTTAGTATTGCTATTCGTGTTCTACAAAATGGTGCAAATCAATCACAGTGGAAGGATTCGAACAGGGGGAAATTCAACAGTCATATCATTTAAAATCAAAACATCATTCCATGGCAGTAATAGTCAACGAAACAAGATTATTCATGCAATCATTGTGGTCATTCTTTCGTCAACATGGAGATGGCGGAATCAAATTCTTCATGCAGATCCAGAAGCTGAAAAGCAGAGAGCCAGAGACAAAATGATCTTTTTCTAGGTGAGATTAGCGGCTCTATAGATTGGCAACCGAAAGCCGAAATTGCAAGTTAACCGGTCAAGATGGTGCTTAAGTCCATTAGGTTAAGTTTTCGAGATCAATTATTGCAAAACTAATACGATAATTATTGGCATCAAGTATTGTATTGGTGTCCACTTCCCCCCTCCTTCCTTCCTTTTTAATATTTACTTATGCGAGATTGGTTTTCTAATTTTGGAACAATCTTGTATTTGGGTGGTTCATTGTTTTGGTCTGCAAATATAAGGGGGTGTGGGTGGATATTATGAACAACACGTATATCATTGATAATTGGTGTATAAGATGGACACGGGTATCTTATGCACACACAATACACGGTGAATCCCTTATTTTGCTTGTTCATATTGTTAGGTTGGAGTTATTTATTTAGGTACGGAGATGCACGGTTGCTGAGCCTAGGGTAGAAATAAGTAATTGAAAATTAGTCAACTACTTGGGTTGTCTTGAATAATGCGTTCTTTTACACCAACCTAGGTATAAACCAAGTGACTTAAACTCACAAGAGTTAATTCAATGACACGTTTAAGCAGGTAAAAATCCATAGCCATGGTAAAAATATTTTATACACCTTAGGCATAAATCAACAATCATGAAACATTTTATGCTTCCAGCCCTACTTGCGTGTATTGTCCGCCAATGATTGTGAACCCAAATCTAAAAAATGGGATGAAGGGAATTTCAAAGAAAGCATAGCTTGATATCACGCTTCTCTTCCGAAATTTGTCGCAAAATCTTTCTGGAAAGTCTATCTTCAATCTCTCTTGGGTCATTATCTTCTTGACACGAGTAGGATAGGATCCCACTCTGTAAACACAGAAAAAGAAAACTTCAGCTTCTTACTGGAATCGACATGCAATGTAATGTTACAAGTTTAACAGTCAGTTACATATTATAAGCAAAATCGACCTCATTTAAGGTTCTCTAAACCGAACCCCAGCCACCAATAATCTTTGATAAGTCAAGCTCAAATGCAAGAATTCTTAAACTCAAACTTGACATATAACTAATAACACAAAACACAAGTTTGTCTAATGATTTTATTTGAAGCAGCTTAAATCATTTGAAGAAAGCTTTTGTAGATGATCAAATTGATTGTGAGCCTAACTGCCTAAACCAAACCAGTGAGATGTGATCTTTTGCTTTAATGAAGTGTCAATATCAACAGCCCACATGATAATAATGACAGACGCCAAAATAATGGATGATATGACAACACAAAAAATGGAGCTGTTGAGAACTTGAACTTAAAAGAAAAAAGTGGTTAGCGATGAGGACAAAGACAGGTTACAAGCAAACCCTGCATATACAACAATAAATTTACTTTTAATGCTTCAACAAGTTTGGCAAATATCTGGCTCTAACAGCTAGTTTGGCAAATAACATTTCATAATGCTTCACTTCTCTGCTACCAGATCATTCATATGCAACAACTGTATTGTCAGTTTGTCACCAAGGATATCCATCTGATGAGAACAAAGACAGGTTATAAGCAAACCCTGCATGTACAACAAGTTCTTCAAACAAATAATCACACCTTATTGAAGTACTAAGTTACCTCAATATATATATCCCAGGTAAACTGTTTGCTGCAGTTAATACTTGAATCCTATAAGATTGATAACATTAGTTACCAAATCAAGAATCAAATCAAGGAGACCTAAAAAGAAATTAAAATCCAGTAGTCAATGAGATCATTGAAAGTAGATCACATTTTCTTATTAAATTTCATCAAGAGTAATGCTTAAGAATTTATTAACTCCTCTATTTTGAACACACATATCCATTACCTCTGTCTTGAGTTGAGTAAACGTCCAGATCCAAAAAATTAATTCGGTGGTTCAGAAGCAGATACGCACCAGTAGTCCTTCCTTTAATATATTACAAACTGAAAAAGAAAACCTAGAAATCAAATAAAAAAACCTATACATTCTAGAGTCACATACTTGAATATTCAAAGACTGATACATTAAAAGAACACAAAAAGAAATTATACCAGGTTTCTTAGATCTATTGCTTAAATACTGATCAATCGAAAGCACATGTTATTATGAAAACATGCCTTGCGATCACCAAAACTTAAATCAAGTTTGGGAGAACAATAATTGGCCACTTGACCAAATCACCCGAACCTTGGCTGATTCTTGATATGGATTAATGGATTTTGCTTGAGTATTGCTAGCTTGGAACTTGATTGATCTTTCAAGCATCATTGATTTCATATGTCTGATGGAGAATGAAAGCTAAGAAAATGCTCATAATCATTTTGTACAATGGGCATTTTAATGACTATTGAAAGAGTACTTTCCATCTGTATTAATCTAGCTGTGATTTGCCTTTGCTTTGATTGGCAGTTTTTTCTTTTGGATTTCGTTATAACCTTTAACACAGAAAAATGAGAATGTACCTGTTACATTACATCTTTTTTATTTGTCTCTTTTTGGTCTTCAAAGATCCTCAAAATCATGACTCGTCCAGCAAAGGGGTCTATGTTATGAAGCACTTGGCACTGTATCTTGAGATGAGTGACGATATGATCCATCTAAAACCATATGACTCAAGCCGCCAAGTAGACCCATGAATGCACAAACCTCTCAGTTGAAAAATGCTATTAGGAAGGTGAGTTATGCCAGCACCTTCTATATCTAACTCTTTTAAACATTTTAAAAGTCCAAGTTCCTCGGGCAATTTCTCAACTAGAAAACAATAGGCGAGCTTGAGATTTTCTAGATGTTTCATCTCACAGATGCTGTTTGGAATATCTAGTAAGAATATACACTCTGTTACGGATAGAGTCTCTAAACGCTCTAATTTGCCAAGATCCTCTGGTAACTGCTCAAGAAGATGACAATTATTAAGTCTGAGAACTTTCAGATGTTTCAACCTACATATGCTATTTGGAAGATGTTTAATCATTTTAGATGACAAACTTAGCTTCTCTAGAGATTCTAACTGGTGAAGGTCATTGGGCACCTTCGGAAAACTACCGTCAAGTGTAAGTTCTCTTAAGCATCGTAAATGACAAATTGCCTGCACATGAAATTCTACCAAAGGATCAATTTGGTCAAAATATAAAGTCTCGAGGTTAGGGGTTCTAGTAAGGTCCAAGATCCTCAACCTAGAATCATAGAGATCGAGGCATTTGAGCTTCAGGTTTTGAACGGGCATGTGAAGTTGTACCAAATCAACACAGTTGTAAACATGCAACATCTCAAGATTCGAAGTCGTTGTGAGGTCCAGGGTTCTCAAATTAGAACCATAGATCTTAAGGGATCTGAGCTCCAGGCATTCAACAGGCATGATAAGTTCTACCAAATCCTTACAGTCTTCAATTATTATTTCCTCCAGATTCCGAACTTGCGCAAGGTCCAGGGTCCTCAGCCTAGAGTCTTCGAGGCAGAAGAATTTTAGTTCACCAGGCATTTGAAGTTCTACCAAATCCTCACATCCATAGATACTTAAGTTCTCAATATTCATAGTATGCCCGAGGTCGAGAGTCCTTAGCTTGGAATGATAGAAGAGGTTGAGGTATTTGAGCTTTGCACTTCCAACAGGCATGTGAAGTTCTTCCAAATTACGACAATCATTAAGAATCAATGTCTCGAGATTTGGACTCCGAGCAAGGTGAATGATCTTCAAGTGATCACTGTTGGAGAGGTCAAGGAATTTGAGTTTCGGAGTTTCACCGTGCATGTAAAGTTTTACCAAATTATGACAATCTTTAAGAATCAGTGTCTCAAGATTTGGAATTGGCCCAAGGTCAAAGGTTCTTAACTTAGAACGAGAGAGGTCAATGTATGCGACCTTATCTAGAACCTATTACAAGCAAAAATAATGATTATAAGAATAAAAGGATGAATATTGGTTTAATAGCAAAACAGTAGATATATAACATTATAATTAATTATGCACTAAAACCAATCAACCTAATTCTACCTTTCTTTCTCCCCCTTCTGAAAGTTGTGCGATATTGCTGTTGAGCATTTGAAGTGGAACGACATCATTTGCTTGAAATTTTTTTGGTAAACATGTAAACGGGTAACCATACCAATGCAGATATCGTAGATCATCTGATATGTATTGGCTATATACATAAGAATTAGGGTCATCAAGACCTAGATAGTCTTCCACATGAAGAAATCTAAGTCCCTTCATTTGTCTGAGACCTTTTATAACAGTAGCTGGATGGAGTTCCCAATTCTCCAGGTGTATACATCTTGTTTCTTTAGTACCCTTAATTTAAAAAAGCAGATACATAAAAATTAACTTGTGTCATAACAAACAAAAAGGAGTTAAATTTTTACACCTTACAAATATAGCTTGAACCTTACCATGTTATTAGCCAATATAATTTCAATTTCTTTGTTAATCCATAATCGGCTATGTTTGTGAGGCTCATTTGGGTGCAAACGACGAACAATGTTCTTACCCATTTCTTCTATATGGTCATGCATGCCCAAGTACCCATCATAAGAAATAGTTAGAAGAGATTTTTGTTCAAGAACAGTTAATCCAATTTCAGCATGAAATCCACAACTTTTAAGAGCTCTAATTGCTTTGTCTTTTCCCCAACCTTTTAATATGCATGCAACATCTAGGAATATTTCCTTGAAATCATTCGCTAGACCATTATAGCTTAATTCCAACTTTTGCAGAGTTTCTTCTAATGGAATCGTTTTTAGCCTTTCCAATGCATCATTCCATTCAAGAATACTTCTATCACAGAGAAACGAACCCAAAACAGTAACCGTTAAGGGGAGACCAGCAGCATAACGTACAACTTCTTCAGATAGTTCTTCATAGCCTTGAATTGGAGTCTCTGTCCAAAATGCATTCCTACTAAATAGGCAAATTGCTTCTTCATGCGATAATAGATTGACATCGCGGATGAAGCAAATTGCTTTCTCACGAATGAAGTTCACACGGTGTGCTACCAGCACTTGCTCTTCCCTTGTTGTAATGATTATTCTGCTTCCTGGCTTAAACCAATTGGGCTCACCAGCTAATGCCTTAAGCTGGTCTATATGATCCACATCATCTAGAATAACAAGAACCTTCCTACCACTCAACATTGTTTTCATCTTGTTTTTCCCATCATAAACACCACTTACTCTAATTCCCTCATCATTTAGCACATCTGAAAGTATTTGTTTCTGCAGTGACTTCAAACTATCTGAAGAGCCATTGGAAACCTCCCTAACATTTTCCACAAAGCTTGATCCTTCAAACCAATTGGATAGTTGATCAAAAATTGCCCTAGCCAAAGTTGTCTTCCCAGCACCTCCCATCCCCTTGATCCCTATCATGCGCACATCATCAATACCTGTCTCTAAAGATGAAACAACATCCTTTACCCGGCCCTCCATGCCTACTAAATTTCTATCAACACTCAAATTAATGCAAAGTAGCTTTAATGAAATCTCTTCAACAATTTCTTGTATGAACTTAGCTTCATGGCTGTGTGTTAAAGAAGATTCAAGTTAGATTACTAAATACCCCACATGAAGAGTTAATTAGAAATCTGTAACATACAATCAACCATATACTAGTAATAACAAAGACTTTATGAATTACCCATTAGTTGTGTTCTTCAACTCCCACCCAGCTAGACTGGCTGCTTCTTTCAGAGCACCTTTCCATTTCCTTGCATCCTCTTCCTTTTCATGATTGGTAAAAGCTTTTCCAACAGACCCACTTTGTTTCCATATTTCAGTAGGTTCAACATCATAGAAGACAGGGTAAGCAGTGTGCTCGGTCATTCTCTGACACTCCATAATCTTCACAAGCTCATCCAAACACCAAGATGAAGACGCATAGTTCTTAGAGAAAACAATGATATAGAATTTTGAGTCTTCAATGGATCTCATGAGTTCATCACTGATCCTATTACCTTTCTCGATTTTTTCATCATCTTTGTACGTGATAATGCTTTTTCTCTCAAGAGCATGATAAAGATGATCAACGAAAGTTTTACGGGTGTCTTCACCTCTAAAACTCAGAAACACATCATACTTGAAGCTCTTTTGAACGGATGAAGTCGAAGAAGATGCCATTAAATCTTTGTTCAGGGAATAGTGATTTTTATGAAATGATTACGAAGAAACGTGAAGGAGATGAACAACCCTTCAAGAAGTCAATGGTTAAACTTAATTAGTAATTCCCGATTATTGTGATTAATTGCTGGAAAAAATAAAATATATACAATCATGTGAAGTAACAAACAGGTAGTAGAAACAAATAGGCAGAGAAGAGATACAACCGGGAATCGACAAAATCGCTGGGCAGATAACGAGACTGGGATGGCAAAGAAAGAAAAATAATGGGAATGATTTGTATTTTTAAGTTAGAACTTAGAAGTAAATGAAAGGAAAAGAAGGGGAGTCTTTTCCTTCTCATTTTTTTTACGAAATATTTTAAGCTAACTGAAGAACAAATAAACTTAGTTGTTTCTTTTTCTTTCACCACCTCAACGAAAACCCAATTTGCAAAAAACAGGTAGGTTTTAATGTTTTATTTATTTTACATTTTTTGTCGTAACGGTTCCTATGTAATTTTACTAGATTAGATGTTCGTGTGATACACCAGTTTGGTTTTAAAAACTAAAATAAATATTAAATATTAATAAAAAATATCAAATAATTATAAACCACGAAAAAAATAAAAATTAAAAAAATTCATGACATGCGTCGTCAATATCAGATTAGTAGTGGAAGCCTCAACGCGAGGTTGAGAGTAAACGTGACGATTGAAACGTGATATTATGATACGAAGAAACATGATTGTATTTCTTCTACAAGTCATTGTCTAATTGATCATATATTGTTATTACAATTACCGTAATAAGATTAAGTTTTTATTACTAAAAAAGGAACTTTAAATGATTAGAAAATATTTTAAATTAATAAAATTAAGAATTTTATTAAATATTATAAAATGTAAATATGATATTTTTAAATTAGGGTGGACAAATATAAAATTTAAATGATATGAAAGAGATATATATATATATATATCCAATTCTTCTACTAACTTTAATTCAATACGGCTAAGAAAAAGTCAAAATTAAAATTCTAATTTTAATAATATAAATGATTAAAATGGAGTTATTAATTTATTTACTTTATTAAATTAAAGTTCAAGATTATCTAATTATCTAATGTAGATTATTCTTTTTTTATACTAAAAGATTCTCACTTAACAAAGAAATCTTGCAACAGTTTTTGGTCATTGCGTCTGTTAACTAACGAAAATATATAACCAACGACCATTTTAATCTTTTAATACGTTTTAGATTTAGTGTTTTATGAAGGTTTACTTCATTAAAATGTATTCAACTTGTCACTTTTTATTATAGTGTGTAACGGACTTTAAATATTTTTATTGTGTGTATCGAACATTTAATTAGTCACTATTATATGTATTAAACTTTTTATTGTATGTACTAAACTTATACATTTTTTCTTTATTTGTGTATCTAAAATACATACAATAGCAACAAATTAAAAGTTTGATACACATAATAGAAACTTTTAAAATTCGATACACACAATAAAAAAACGTAAAAAATTAAATACATTTTGATAAACTAAACCCTTTTATCTTTTATTAAATTACATTGTTATCATTCTTTGAGACCACAAGAAATAGAAGCATATTAGCCAAGTTATTTACACAACCAAGTCACCGAGAATCGTGGGAGTACGCCAAGAACACTTCCCAAAAACAGAAACAAAGACCACCACAAGACTCGGTATCTAAACTCATCAATCTCGGTGCCTACACGTAGAGATGTCGTTTATATTTTCGAGATTTTATACGAAAAGGAAAAATAGGCTCCTTAAACACACACATATAAGCAAAAAGTCATTAATACAACAATATTTTAGTAAAATAAAAGAACGTTAATAAAATAGCTTCTTTACATTGTTACTTGAACGATGAAGTTCTTCTAAAATTATTGAGATCAAAGTATAAATCAACTCTTAACTATCAATATTCTATATGATATCGATTTTAATAGTTATCATTATCAATATATTAAGTCTATTTTGTGACATTTTAGACAAAGTTCTGAGGAGCTTATGTCTGCAAATATCATCATTGTTGGAATAGTCAATAAGACTCTATATGTAATAATTATAAACAATTGAAATTGAAACATTAAACAACTATTATATATGTAAACTAAGTCTGACTTGTGATATGGATTGAATATTAAACATTTCAGTTTCTCCTTCATTGCCTCAACCTTGATGTCTCGTATTTTCTTTTCGATTCCTAAATAAGTTTTCCTAATACGTATTTTTTAGGCTTATAGAATAACTATTTTAAATATGGATTTTCTAATATTCTATTCTATTAGATAGTTTTGAAAAATTATAACATTATATCTAAAATAATATATGTATATAAAAGTTGTACTCCCACTTAAACGTGAATCATATATGATTACGTCTAAAAATATCATATTTGTACACCGCCATCATCATATGTCACTATAGATTTCAAACGCCCTTCAAAAGCTAGAAACAAAAATATCACCATGAAAAGAAAAGTGTTTGGATCACAAGCAACAACAAAAATGCTCACAACGGAAATCATGTTTTTTTTTTTTTAATAAATGGAGAGATTCAATCAAATTCAGACATACATTTTTTTTGTCGTTTTCTACATTCAACATAAATGGATTATATAATTAATCGTCCATAAAATTTACAAAAAAAAGCCTGGAAGAAGTGTTAAGGAAGCTGCCTTTGAATCTTTGCTCATTTCACTTCATGTTTTTTTTGTTTAACTTCTCTTACGTGTGGTTGTTTTAATTGGCAAAACTTTTTTATTTTTTTTTTATTTTGTTCTATCATTACTATTAGTATAGAATATTACTTTTTATTAAATATCGTCTTAACTGTATATTGTCAACTAAATTATTTACTTAGTATTATTTTTATAATACTATTGCTTAGTATTTTGTCACTCTCTTTATATTTCAGCTCTCACCATTTTATTTGCTTTGGTTTTTATTTTTATATAACAAGATTAAAAATTGTTTTGTAAATAACTCTTTTTACATGACTTTTCTATATTATTTGTAAATCTTTAGACTATAAAATCTGTATTGTAAACTTTAAGTCAATAATTTTTTAATATATATGTATTATGAAAACTGAAAAGTATAAAATTAGAACGACTTTATAATATAAATTTTTAAATTGATTTTTCAATATAGAAACATATAGTTGTATATATAAAATCAAATGATAAAAGTTTATTTAATTACACAAACAACTACATTACATATGTCTTACGTTTTTATTTTCTTATCAACTAAACATATATGCGGAAAAAATCATGGATAATTGGATTCTTTCTTTTATTAGTTTACCTATTAAAAAACACGTTTTTAAATATATGTTTTTACCCCACCGCGAAGCGTGGGCTAAAATAACTCGTTACTTACAAAAACCATTTATTGTAACACCTATATTTAAATGCGATTAAGCAACAAAGTAATTTGTCCATAATCATTTAATAGACAAACAACAATAATACGGTAAGAAACAAGATATGGGGAGATTAGATGTAAAGAGAGAGAAAAAAAATACCTTAAGCATATTAAGAATGTACATTATAAAATGTTTTTACCCCTAAACTTGTTATAATCAATTCGTTTTAGCCACTTGACATCCTATCGCAAGTTACTAAATTTTTTAAAAACATTTTATGTAACGACCTAGATTTCACGTGTACTATTAATAGAATTATTGCAATTTCTCTTGTTTTAATTACTAATCAATCGGTTAATGGTTCGTTTATTGGTTTTACTAGTCATTATTTGTTCGTTGGTTTAGTTTAACGATATTAATGGTATAAACCATATACAAGAAAAGAACGAAGTCCTAAACATATCAAAGGGATAACTAAAGGAATTAGAGGAGTGCTTAGGGACTAAACCTTATTAGGTCATGTCTCTCACTTGGTAGCCTTTCATTCGACAGTTTGAAAACAAATAGTGAGGTGTGTGCGTCTGAGTTCGATCGGCTAATAAGAAGGAACAAGAAAACGAGATATCAAGATCAAGTTTGGAGTATCTACCATCAAGTAAGTAAACCCTAATCCTTAGTTATGATTTTCGAATTGATTAATGGTGTTCTTGGGGTTTAAATCAATGGAACCGTTACTCGACTAGGGTTCAGTATCTTTAAATTCAAAATCATAAATTGATTAGGCATTTGATAGTTAATCCTCAAATTGACACTTAGGGTTTAATACTTATTGTATTATAAGAACAATGGAATAAGAAACATGAGCTTTAGTTGAGATTTAGGATTGTAATTGTGAGCTAGGATTCATTCGTCAACTGCTGGATCGCCACGATGGTGATGGCAATCACCAACTGACTTGGCGATCCTCCCACTTGGCTCAGGGTCACTTCGCTATCCTCTTCATTTGGAGCAGGTCACTTGGCACAAACTAACTTGGCGACGTCCAAGGTTGGCGCAGCCTACTTGGTGATTGCCAAGATGTTAGCGTAGCCCCTTGGCGATTGCGAGGAGGTTGGCGCTGCCAAGTTGGCAATTGCTAAGAGGTTGGTGCAGCCACTCTTGTTTGATATTTGTTGCTCAATTTTCCTTCTAAGTTTTTGTTGTTCTTTTAGGGTGTTCGGTAGACTTTTTGCAGTTTACTTGGTTTCTATTATGTGGACCTCGGGTGAGTTCATTAGTTTTACAAACCCGAGTACAACAAAACCTATATTTAACAGGGTTAAAAGATAATCAATGAGATGGTTGTTCATGCTAAGTGTTATAATTGCAATTTTATGATTCTCGTATGATTACATGATTGTCTAAATGATTGATTATCGGGTTATATACATGTATACAAACCGTTGGGTGGTGGTAGAAATCTTACTTGCTCACTTACAGATTTACGGGCCTAGTAGGTATTTCATTGCCTCCTGGGTATAAGTGCTAACCACATACGGAGTTGCGAGGTTTCTAGATAACTTTTGTGACACATGGTACGCAAATACATATGTATTTGCGAAAGAGTGATGTTGGTTGAATGGTGTGCTTGACCATACATCACGTTGTGAGGAGATGAACAGTGGTTTTCGTTTGCACTTACACATGAACGACAACGCGGTACTCGTACTCATACACTCAGAGTAGTAAAAGCATTGGATAATGTGTACTCACGCATAGATTGGGAGTAGCTACCCAATTAATGCATAAGTTGCTTAGCGTGAGATTAGTGTAATGTCGTGGTTTTGAAAATTCACAACTTATTTTTGTTTGAAAAACATTGCAGCGGAGTTAATAATCAACCTCATTAAAAGCTAAACACTTAAAACCGTTAATCAAACATTGTCAATAAGAAACCACTACGTTACCACGTAGTCAAACCATCATAATAAAAGTTTTGCAATAGTTTAAAAAAAAGTCAACCAGAAGTCAGTAATTAATAACTAAACATCATAGCCAATGTGTACCAAGTAGCACTCACGCTCACCAGGCCACACGCTGTTATACCATATACACGATTACAAGACACATTTCAAAGAAACAAGTGTCATCTAACGTCTCGTGAGTAAGTAATAGGTAAAACAAAATCACACTTAAAGCATTTATTAAACAGATTCAGGTTTTAGACAGTAAATCCCAGACCATAACTTGACCCACCCGCATACGTTATAAAATCTTCGTATGGTCAAGTATCATCATTAAATATTATTTTACACATCATTATACATCGTAAACATTTTATAGCATTGTTGTCATCATAAAACATCATTCGCATCTTATACATCTTTTCATCTCTATTCATTGCTAGTCAACATTGTAATCATCGTCCTTAGTTTGGGTCTATCGTTATCCATCGTTTTCTAGTGCTACCCTATGTTACCACTTGTGTGCTCAACAACAACTAAGGTTCCAAGGTCCATCTGTACTAGTACCACATTCATGCCTAACAATTGCTTAGTCCCAAGGTCCGTCCGTACTAGCACAGGTTCACTAAGTGTACGCGGCAAGTCTAGTACCATGCAGGGCGCAACTCCCACCTCTAATCAAACACCCGTGGTCCCTCCGCCTTAGCTACTCTGACATAAGTTGTTCATGTGAAAGTATAATCGGTGCCCTCATCGTCAGGCCCTCCTTCCATCCTCGTGGTGCTATGCACGTTGACCTCATCATCGTCGGTTAAACACCACTCAAGTGTACAAGAACTTAAAGCACTATTACAACATGTGTTGCCAAGGTTTTCTAGAAAACCAACAATTAACCGTCATCATGTTAGCAAGTCCTAGATGACACAATCTACTAACTAGGCATCATCGTTACATCTTAGGAGTAAGTAATATCGTCTAAAATATTCATACTATTTATATCCGATATCTTATTCTTTGATTGAATGACTATGATGAATTAGGTTAACTATTTGCTTAATTTGTTGTAATATGTGTTTTAGGGCTCTTGGGAAGAGAAATAGATAAATTGATGAAAAATGATGAAGAAAAGAGAGAGAATAAAGTTGACAGCTTTGATACCTCTTCACGATTTTGGTTTTATCTCTCTCATACGAACTCGAAAGGAAGTGATTCAAAAGGCCACAGAAATTAGAGGAAAAGGGTTGAAGAATTGATAACACAGAAATTAGAGGAAAAGGAAAACAATTATACTGGCGGATGGAATGTTCAATATGGGTTGAAGAATTGATAACTAAGCCGAGAATGGGGCTGCCAAAAAGGAAAAGAAACACAACCAATTTAATGGTGTTGATGGGCTTACATGTTTGGTAGAGCCCAAGCCCAAAATTTTTAAAGAAACAAAAGTTGTTGTGTTAATTATTTATGGTGGACCTGGTGGTGTGTACGTGGGAATAATTGGGCCAAGGGTAAAAGAAAATTGTGGGCTTTTAGTTGGCGACTCACGACTGGGTGATCTATTTCAAAGGAAAAGCCCAATATGGTTTTTGGGTCATTAAATTCAAAAAACAAGCAGCAAGTGAACTAGAAGGAAGGAGGTCATTTTTCTCTTTAAAGGCGGCTGCACATAAGTTTTATTATTCTGGAGGCGAGTCGTATTTCAGTTCCTATGTTAATAGGGTTGGGACTTCTTCGTTTTCTGACGGCAACAAAAAGTCTTCGTCGTATGTGG
>JAUEJL010087748.1:0-14572 GCA_032274825.1 Drosophyllum lusitanicum
TGCACATTTCAAAACTTTTCGTAGTCTTTTTATTACTTATAAATTATTTGAATCAACCCGTGTAATACACGAGTTTTGAAAACTTTTTAACAACATTGTGAATTAATGTTGTATACAAAAAAGTATTATCAACATTGTGAATTATGAGTACCTTTTTAACAAATTGTGTTTCAGTTACATATTGCACATTTCAAAACTTTTCGTAGTCTTTTTATTACTTATAAATTATTTGAATCAACCCGTGTAATACACGAGTTTTTAAACTAATATATATCTATATTTATACAACTTTATAAATCATACACATTCTCTCTCATTATCAATTTAAAAGTTTAATTTTCAATCAATATTTCATCCTAACCATCCATGATCCATCTTATCTTAATTAATCACATCTATCCAATTATTAACCTTCTAAAATAAATTAAAATTTTCTAAAAAATGAAACTAATTTTTTATTTGGTATTCACATCCTTGTAAAAACATATTAAAATTTATTTCACACTTGTTACAGACATTTAATGGTATCGATCATAATTGTCACCATATTGCGCGGGTAACCCACTAGTGTGTGTGTATAAATCAAGACTCGCAAATTAATGACGGCTCACTCCAACGCAATTTACGATTGGGTAAATATATAAATGACCAAAATACCCCTATTAATGAATCAAATGACATTAATAACAGTTCTTACGGTTCTCGTACGAAAAACAATATATATATAATCTAGAAATTTTTCCTAAAATTTTCTAGAGTGCTCCCCGCCTAGGCCATTACTTAATTTACTTGCTTGTACCATAGTCGACCGTTCGACTACCATCTTACGAGTTTTACAACATTGCAAAAAGATTGAAAATGGAAAAGAAGAAATATCTTTTATTCAACCGTGAGAACAAACAAAACCACCATAACAAGCTCAGAATTTACACAAGAGGATAACTTTCCACACTCATGTCTTTCTGCATTCTTTGCAGATCAGAAGGTACAAAACAACAAACCTGGGGATGATATAATTCAAGCTCTTACTCCATGCAAAGACCAATCAAATCCTCCTTCAAATATAACTCTTTGTGTCCACTTCAGGTTTAATTTCAGTTTCGGTTTGCGTTTCGGTTTCAGAATTGGTTTCATGTTGTGGTTGGCATTCGGGTTTTACTTCAGATCCGTGATAAAGTTTGACTACGATGCAGGTGATATTATCACAACTTCCACGGCTAAAAGCAGTCTCTGTTAACTTTTTGGAAGCTGCCTCAAGTTCTTCTTCAGTCTGTGCAAGGGATACAGCATCTTCATTGGGTACAACGTCCCATAGACCATCACTTGCAAGAATAAGCAATTTAAATGATTCATCAAGCTCCAGTTCCTGGAAAAAAAAAAGCAGCAGTGTTTAACTTAGAAATATGAGAAATAACTTTTGGATATATTCCTCAAGTGTCATTTAGTGACACTAAATCTGAGTTTTTTAGTGCACTTATGTAAAAGATGGGTAAAGGTCGTATAAATTATTTAAGAACCATCCCTTCCTATTTGTTTGTCCTGTCGGATAGAAAGAAAGACCCCAAAGAGCCTTTTTTACCTATAGAAGTGTAGGTAAAAGCCTAAAAGGTGCTATTTTTTTGGGTTTTAATGGCATCACATTGTCACCAAAAGGTCAATCTATTCCAACGCCTTTTTTTGTCAAAATCTTTACCAATGCCACTTAACTACACTTTCATATGTGTGGGTACAACATTTGGACCCTTTTTGTGACCGACTTTTGGGTCAAAAAAGGAACTTCGATGCAGTCATAGAAAATACTTTTATGGAAGCACATAAACGTATGACTGTAAAATGGTTAACAAAGTACCTGGATTTCAGGTTCCGCGACAACAAATTGCTTGAGCATTCGGTTTCCAAAAGCACGGGACATTGCCAAAACACCTCCAACCCTCCAGGTGCCTGGTAAAAACATACAACTGAATATGAGTGTTTGAATTACAAGTCAGCAGGTATTATACAAACTCTGAGCCAAATATAACAAAAAGATGCATAGAATGAGTTCCAAATATGATACAGGAAGGTTAAATGATACTTCACATTGCAATTGTGAAAAGTGCAAATGAGAAAGAAAGCATCCCATTTGTCCTTAGTCCACTCTTTGTAAGAGAACTAGGAATGTATACCCGCGCGTCGCAGCAGAGATTTAAAACATAAATATTTCATTTTTTATTTGTTATTTACTTATTTCCAAAAAAAAAGGTCTTGTAGGGTTAATGACAATAGTAGCCAAAGGAACAAAAATAAATGAAAAAATCAAGGCCAAAAAGCTCATGAATGTCATGCGTTGCGATATGATTAAACCTTTGATATTTGCAATTGTATTTTAGACATAAAGCTTTTTGCTAAGACATGGAAATTTCAATAACTTTTTACTAAGAAATATTTTTATGACTTTTCATCTGTTATTTAAACTTAATCAGCTAAGAAGATGTATAATTTCAATACATGTTAAAACCTAATTACTATAATAAACTTACATAAAAGAGTGAAAAATATTTCAAACTCGAACCCGGGCTTCCTCATATATATTGTTATAAAATCTCATTTAAAAGGACTTTAAATTATATAAATGAGAATGTATCTGACTAAAATATTTTATTCTTTATTTTAAAGAAAAAAAGGAAAAAGAAATATTAATCTTTAACTAAAACATAAAAAGGTGTATAAATTTACAATTGTGAAATATAATTCAAACTCGAACCCAGGCTTCCTGATATATATTGTTATAAAATCTCATTTAAAAGGACTTTAGATTGTATAAATGAGAATATAACGGACTAAAATATTTTATTCTTTATTTTAACAAAAAAAAGAAAAAGAAATATTAATCTTTAACTAAAACAAAAAAAGGTGTGTAAATTTACAATTGTGAAAATAGAAGATTTAAAAGGAAGAACAAAAATAATTTGATTTTTATTAATGATAACTCTAAAAAATAAATATTTAATTAAAGTAATAGAGAATAAAAAAAAAGAAGAAAAAAAAAAGAAGGGCGCAGGTATTGAACCCGGGCCATATGTGTGAAAGTGTATTTCCTTAGCCATTAGGGCAACGCTATACTTGTGTCTAATGCACCAAATAAAATATATATAATAAATTTGTTTTTTTCCAGCAAATTGTATGGATAGTATAATTTTCCAGCAGTGCTCCAAACAGCACATACCGAAAAACAAAAATATAACTCGAGTATTGCCACAGAACCAAAAACATTACTATTTTACCTGCCCACATCACAACCCCGCCAGCACTTTCAATTCTCATACGCTCGTCGCTTCTGTTGGGTTTGTGATCATCAGATAGGGGTATTGCTGTCAAATAAATAAACATTTAATATTCATAAACTACATAAGTAGAATACTTAAGTTCTAGGGAAATATTTGCATCAAACATGTAAGAAAAATTAACCAAACGAGAGAAACTGGATTCAAAGTTTCAAACAACAAGAGCACTCCTTTGTAATTGTTTCAACTAAAATTGATGAAAGAACTTTTAAGAACAAAACATGCACAGAACATCAAGATAGAGCAACAAAAGGTGGCATTTAATAACGAAAGCCAAATCTTTCACATACTCTAATGGAAAATATAGAATAGATTGAAAATAGTCCGAGTTTACCCATGTCTAAAATTTTATCTAAAACAATGCATCTTTTTCTTTAAATCACTGCCTATATATGAACAAAAATCGATTACTTAAGATGTGAATGGGTAATAAAATAGAATGGTCGATGGCAGCTGGTTATGAGCAGAGAATAACAAAATTTTATCCAAACGAGCTTTACATATACATCAAAGACTGATTGTGCCTTAGCTATCTAGAACTTTCCACATTAACAATAACTAACTTGCACAACAAAGGGTTTTTATATAACGATGATCTCACTTTGATGCTTGAAAATCAAAATTAGTTTGACAGCAAATTACCTTTGCCTTCCTTTGATATAACAGTCCGGGAATCTCCAACATTCGCAACATACAGATGGTTACCAACCAAAACTGCAGTTGAAGCAGTGGAACCATCGTCACGAAAATTATCCTTTTCAGACTCCAAAAAGTCTTTATCAGTCTGCTGATAGGTTTCAGCTGCGAAAGTCATTCAAATTTACGGATTAAAATCAAGATTTAGATAATAAGATGCAACACAGGACATAAAACAGCATTTTCTTAGCCATTATCTTTTCTCGTTTTCTATATACTGCATGATGCTTCATACTATAAGATGTTCATCTATAGATTATTTATTTTTATGATCTTTTAAAGTTTATAACTTTTTTGTTCAGGATATTACACCATATATAATAGAGTAACATGTGGTCAGATCTCAGCATCTGCAACAAGAATGAAATGTAGCATATTGCAGTAATTGTGATAGAAACTCACTAATAGCCAGTTTGGTGTTTGTCATGAATTCTGGATGTTTCATGAGGTTCTTAAACAGATTTTCCTTTAAATATTGAGCTGCGCGTGAACCACCGTGACCTATAAAAACCAGAAATGAGAAAGAAATAAAAGTCGAAAGCAGTATGAGAAATATGATATAAACTGACTAGTCAGAATTCTTTTGCACAAATAAAAAATCTATCCAAGTCAATCAAACATTTAAATTGTAATGTATAGTTGTACACCAGAATGTCTTTATATGATACTGACAACGCTTTGCTTGTAGTATGATCTTCCTTTTTGGTTTTGTCATTATTGATGCCTTGGGCTAATGGGTTAATATGCATATATATTATAATTACTGATGGAAAAATGTCATCTTACTCGAATGGTAATTGTAAAGGACTAACGACTTATGATCCTGAAGACCTCGCTTTAACAGGAAATTCAAACTTACCTTCCAATCAAATAAAAAGAGCCCCTTAAATTACTTGTAGGGGGCATGTGGCCAATAATAGACCCCAATTATTTGACAAATCTTCCAATGACCTCACCGATGGAAAGTGGAAACCCGTAGTCCGTACGCAACATCTGTCTGGAAGATTTTAGTTATCTGGGTTTTTTTTGTTTCATTTTTCGATGTTAATGCGTTGATAAATTTTTTATGTTGCTCAAATTCTATTTCTGAAACTAATCAGCAACCCCTTCTCTTGGAAATATTGGTTTCTCCATGCAAGATTTTGCTGACTTGAGTTCTTAGTTTCTTTTATACTAATTTGGATCTAGAGAAAATAAACAAAGAGGTCATGTAATCATTATTATTTATAATTTTATATGTGCTTTTTTAGGATCTTTGGTTGGATTTGTCACATTCAACTATTCGAGGAAATGCAAGGTTAATCATACAAAGACAAGTGATGTGCAGCTGGTTAGAGGTGTAAGTTTGCTCTATAATCTTTTAGTTTCTTGTTGGAAATTTCATTTTGCATGTTCTAATATTTGGTTCTGTATTGAAAGTGTGCTCAAGAAGTTGATGTATTCATCAATTTCAGTGATAATGATTAGGGTTTATCATTTTAATGTACCTTCTTATCAATTTCACATTTTTTTTCTATATCATAAATTGGGCATGCATATTTGACTTTCGTTGTTTGATGATTAGATTTTCTTGATTGCTAAGGTTGCATTTGGTTGTGGAAAATTGTTTTCAGTTTTCTGGGAAAAGTTTTTCAGAAAAAGGGTGGAGTTTTCATTTTCATTTTTCCGTAGAAAAATTAAAAACATGTTTGGTTAAAAACGATGAACTTTTCATTTTCTATTTTAAAAAATTAGAAAACATGTTTATAGTGTATTTTCTATCCATTTTCAATTTTCATTTTTTGCTATTTCAAATAATACAATATTATTCTACATAATAATAAAAAACAATACTGCTTTAAGATTGATTCTATTGTTTCTCATTTTAAATACTGTAAATTAGTAATAATACAAATAAATATTCATTAAAACTAAATAAATTATAAATCATATTTCATCATTAATGACTTTAATTTCACCTCGAAGGCCTATTCCTAGCCAACGATTTAAACAACACAAAATAGAATTTAATGCGCACAATTAAAAACTGTAAAAAGAAGAAATGTAATTTGAAATTTGATCGCCAATTAAATAATTCAATTGTAAGCGATGCATGACATGAAATTGAAAAAGCAAGCGATCTATGGGACCGATCGTGGGATAAGGTAGCCAAATGGAAAAGTGTGGAAAACTCTCTTGATCAGTTTTCCAAGTTTATTGTGATTTTAGAAAACTGAAAATTTCCGTTTTCTAGAAAAAATTTAGGAAAACTTATAAACCAAACACAATTTCAAGTTTTCCTTTTTTTCCTAGAAAATTTTTCTGGAAAACATGTGTATTTTTCAATAACCAAACACACCCTAAGATATTAAGGGTTAGATGTTGATAAAAACTTATAATATCCAAATCTGAAAATTATCTTCTTTGTGGATGAAGATTGGTATCATTGATCTAGATTTTGTAATTTCACTTGGACTTTTTAACACATTAGGCTTCAAATTATCAGAAATTTCATTTTTGTTTTCTAAAAATTTGATCCAACCTTCACTTTGAGTTTCTGTTGATAAATTTGATTTGGTATTTCTTGAACAAATTTGATTTGGCCATCCCTAATTGAAACCCCCTTGGGACTAGAACCCTAGACCTCCTTTATGGGAACCCGATAGGCTAGAAGGTGATGGTTTAATTAAAACAAAGAATGATAGTGTCTTTTCTGTGGGTCCTCAGGGTTTTATCAGTTTACTGATTTTTAGTTTCCTCAAGGTTTAAAATTCCTTGATATAAGGTTATGATATATAGTTAACTTGTGATGCTGTTTTGTTAGTTATGCTTCATTTTTCTTTCTTTTCTTGATCATTGATCAAGGAACAAATTTACATTTGGCTTACCTTTGCAAGACATTCATAACGGTTAGCATGCTTATCAAGTAGTAATATGCTTTTCTACTTAACATTTATGATTTTCTCCATATCCGTTTAGAACCTTAAGCAAGGATCTCCCTATATATTCTTCAAAGCCACACATCAATTAGATCAAAGTTCCAAAATTCTATATCCAAAGCTTTTTGTAATAAATATAAGTTACAAATATGCCTTTTCACGCATATCTATTAGTGTCCTGCTGCTATCAGCTAATTTGGCTGTTCTGTTACGGATATAAGATGCAGTAAGCTATGCAATAAGGTATTGATATATGGATGTCTAAAGTGATATAATATGCAGGAATCTAACGAGATAAATCAGTTGCTACTGCTGTGTGATATGTTTCAATATATGTATAGGTAACCATATTTCAGTGATTGGTTATAAAACACCATGGGTTTAAGACTTTAAGTTGAGGGGGATCAATCATTATTTTCAGCCTAGTAGCTTTTGGGAGACCAATTGCTTCTCGAACTGCATGCCACTATCTGTTCTTTTCTTCTACTTTCATTCAATAGAGTAAGTATCAAATGGTATCAGAGCACTTTTCTGGGCCGATTTTTGTAATACAAATCCGAAGTTAATGTTCATCGGTACAGTTCGCCAGAAATACTTATTGTTAGGATCAATCACACACAAAAGCAAATAACCAAAAAGCAGGAAGAATAAAAAAACACGAGAGAATTTACGTGGTTCGGTCAATATTGCTATCAACCTACGCCCACGGGAGCAACTAGTGTTATCTTTTTATTGAGGAGCTACTACGTTTACAAGTACAAATGAGTTCAATTTATAGGGAAAACATAATTAGGGAAACCATCTAACTATGTAAACTAGATCAACTTAATTATAGAAGCTAGATCAACTTGATTATGGAAACCATATCAACTTAAATATGGAAATCAGATCATCTAATTTTGGAAACGAGATAGCAATGAAGCTAGGGCCGGCTGAACCCTACTGCTTCTCCCTTCTCTTCTCGGCTTGGCTAAGTGGGCCGAAGCCTACATCCCAACACTTCTTTCCCAGATTTCTGTTCCTGGGTGTTTCCGGACATGACACGAATTGCGGAGTTAGAAACCTTGGTCAACTAGAACACAGAGGTATGAGAGGTGATTTTCTGCCCTGGAATCCAAGGTGCGGCCTTAAGATCAAAGACTAACCAGAAACTGGAAGAGGTCATGAACATGTTGACGACTCTAGCCAGCAACGTTGCTGCCCTAGGCCTAAAACCTTCTCCTCTTAAACCGGAACAGCCAGTGCCACCTAGGATGCAGTTGCAGAAGACCAAGGTCGATGACTTGGAGTTTTGATACCATCTCTCATAGTGGAGTGCAGCGCTGCAAGAGACGGGCCTCATAATGAGGCAGGTTTGATCTCCCAGAAGCAGGACGTAGCATGAATAGAGTTCCACAAGCTAGTGGTAGCGGATACGCATGGAACGGGTTGGAGTATGCTGGTCATGTCCGAGGTATGTTTTTTAATCAAAATGTTTAAATCCTTAAGATGCGGGGTAAGGGGATCCATGGTTGGAATGTGGGGTGAGAGGATCCAGGGTTGGAATTTTCTTCCGAAGAAACTTAAGATGCCGCTTTTCAAGGGGGACAACGTTTATGGGTGGATATTCCACATGGAGAGGTATTCAGATATTCACGATATTGACGCGCTAGGCCATTTGTAGGGTATGGTCTTGTGCTTAGAAGGAGCAGCTCGTTCTTGGTACCAACAAAGTGTTGGTCGGGTTTTAAAGTTGGGAAGGAATTAAACAATTCGATTTCAACTGTTGTATGAGGGTACATTGTATACAGTTTTTTGTAATAGCACAACTTGGGTCAGTGTGGAAATATGTGTCACTGTTTGAAAAAAATTGGCTGTTCAACTCGATGGAACACCAGAATCAGTGTTGGAAAGCACGTTTAACAAAGGCCTCAAGCCAGCTTGTGTACAGCAGTTCACGTCATGTAACCCGCAAGACTTGATCACACTATTAGATTGTCAATTTTTACTGATGAGAACAAATCAAGCAAAGTTGTTTCCCAAGTTATTGGTTTCTATTATTCAACTTTTTTCAACAGGAGGGTCATCAGAAACTCCAAACACCGACTAGAACCCGATCCGATCCACGACTTCATCTGTCACGGTAGAAAGGGTGATGGTATGTCCAACAACTGGCAGAATCAGTTTAAGCGGTTAACCAAGTATGAATTGGCGGCCAAACAAGCAAAAGACATGTGCCTCAAATGCAATGAGATGTTCATTCCAGGCCAACGGCGTGGTGATAAAACCTTGCAAGTGCTGCTCGTCAACGAGGGACAAAAAGGCAGATGAGATGGATTAACAAGTTAAGTCATGGGATCCAAGTCGCTCTTTTCAAGCCCTTAGCTTCTGCTAGAAAAAAGTGGAGTGATTGAGATAAAATTTCTAAGCCACGCCTTGAGGGCGAGGTATGTTTTTGAGAGGCAAGAATGGATACGAACCACGGGGATCGATCATTATTTTCAGTCTGGTACTTAAGGGAGACCTTCTGCTTCTTGGATTGCAAGCCCTTTCTTCTATTTTTATTCAATAAAGCAATCCCACTAGACTGGTTCCAATTGATTCATATCACTTACCTTTTTGAAGAATAAAGCGACTCGTGTAGATTACTTAGTATGCCTACATTATGTGTCCCAGTAGTTACTGTCATGAATAAAAACAGAAATTTCCTCTCATTAGGATTTTAACATGAAAGCTGCTTAGAAAGTATATTACCGTCAAATATCCCGAAGAGACAGACCGTTTGCCCATCAATCTTGAAAGTCTTAATGTCATAGAAATCCTCCATGCTAGGTCTTTTACCTCTGAAACTTGAATATCCCCAGCTTAATTTTCCATCTTCACTGCCAATATGCAGACAGGCATCAGCAAAGAAGCTTGCGGTTATAAATTTAAATATGAAAACACACACATACACAACCATATATAATAAACAAAGTAGGAGTGTTGGTTAATAAGTTAGCATTGTAATTTCCCACCCATGTGTCAAATTTTTGCATGTTTTCATTAACTCGTCAACTCACACTATCTCATTCACTTTCTTAAGTGATGGCTAAACAAAAAACACTAAGCAGGGCCTAATAAATGGATCGGGTTAAACTTCAGATCCAAGACTAAACAACATGAAACCGTATTTAGGTAACTATCACTATTCTACAACTTCATCATATCACTTACCCTCATCAAATAGTATAATGCCATTCTTGCGTAAGCAGTAGTTTCATAAACAGACCTCACAAAGATGTACCCTAAATACATCAATGAATATGTATGCAAAAAAGCAAGAGATGTCGATTTCAGTGCAAGTCAAAACACATCAAACATGTTCATCAACCATTTGATAAATGACATATTTGTTGAAGAATAAAACTATATTGGCACGCTCATTAGTGACATGTAACTGGAAAGAATATTCCAATGCTTATAGAGTATAGACACACGTGGCCTAATATGTTTAAGAAGCATTGATCTCAAAATTGGTCTCTTGAAATTGACACTCTGCATGAATGTCCAGCGAAAAAAGTATTGCTTTGAGAAATGGAGGAAGTCACTTTGTATTAATCATTTTGTTTGTAACGAAACTGCTATTATTTCCTACATAGCAAATTTATTCATCCATTTCTGTTCTCATAGTATTACAATATTGGCCCAACCCTTTCTTGATTCAAAGGAGTAGTGATTCACACGCATTTTTGCATAAGTAGAAAAGGGTTCCAAACTTCCGGTCCTCAACCAAACTTTACATACATACCAAGCACACGAGATTGTCAATTTTCCTTTGTTCAGGCAAATAAATCTGGAATTCAAAGCCTAGATCTCACAAATACACAAATCATACACTCAAGCTATTCAAAGGTTAATGCTGGGAAGGAACACGGCACATGACTAGTTGCTAATTTATCCTCATAGGTTCAAGGGAACAGAAATATATGAATTGCTAAATTGTTAAAGAGATAAATACACTACTCTGTAGAAAAATTGAACAAACCATAAGCATGTGAGACAGAATGGCAGCAGAGGTAAGTTAGGAGAAACTCAAAAGATTTTAAGTCATATCAAGTCAAGATCACCCATTATTAAAGTAAAAGAATTCATTTCTAAACATATAAAGCAACCATATCCCAAACTTCATCTGCGCCTTCTCTTCTAAATATTGGCATAACCTATGCTTGGTTACCTTCAAGTTAAAAACACTGTAAGCCTGTTGGGTTTATAATTTATGACAGCATTCATGCAAACAATGGCAAACAGAGAAAGGGAAAAAATGAAAGAAAAAAAAAACTTAAAAATGGGAATACTAATAACACAAATCACCTCTTCCAACCTCCACTTGCATATGAACCATCACCATCCCTCTCTGTCAAAGCGTCAGTGACCAAACCCCGACTCCCAGTTGCACCTGCACCCATCATCGTTTTCCTAATCGTGGAGAACTTTTGATCAGAGGAAAACGTTACTGCAGGTATAGTCTTCAGACTGATCTTCGGATTTGCAAACTGCAATAACCCTTCTATGGGTTTCCCAATATGCGCAGCCTGCAGAATCACTGTCCTGAGGAAACTGCTGCATATCATCTAAGAATCCACAAGCTGGCCTTGCCAAACTTTTACCTTGAGAAAGTAGAAATATACCGACGAAATTCAAGTTCAAGAATCTATATTCACGGATCTGGTACGCCTGAAACCTAATCATGATACAGAAGAAGCAAAATGAGGAAATTCAAATTCGAGAATCGAGAAAATTGAAAGGGAAACGGTGGATTCAGTAGCAAAATGTTATATTCATGAAATGTAAAGAAAAGTGAATTACCAGTAGGAATGAGTATGATACAGAAAGGAATTTGAATCACCATATGATTATTCGTTGAGCTTTTTGTGAAAAGGATAGTAGATCTCCACCCGAGAACTCGAGGGAGGGTCTGAGTCTGCAACTATGAATTAATGTGAGTATATTTTTGTTAATGAAAAGGGTCGGGTGGGGGTGGCCTCTATCCACATTTTCCATTCTGGGCTGAACCCAATCAATTAACTTAACTATGGTTAATCATCGTCCCTAGGGTTCTTGTTACAACTCACAAGACACACTTCCTCTTAATTCAAAATATTTTTACATTTTTATCCTACTTCATCCTTTTACTTATCACAAGATAATATGTGAAGTCTACTAATTTTTTTTATCACCTCCTCTATTGATTTTAACACTTGTATTGATTTTGTGAGTATGAGGAAAAAATAGGAGGATACATCACCTCTCTTTTATAAATGGTTTTATATCTTATCGAAAAATGATACATCCTCCTACTCCATCCTCTTACAGTCTTACTTATCACCATATGACATGTGAAGTTCACTAATTCTCTTTCTTCACCTCCTCAATTGATTTTGACACATGTGTTAATCTTGTAAGTAGAATGATAAATAGGGGGATATATCACCTCTCTATCTTATCCGCTAAATCCTTGTACTTATCTCCTATTACATTATTAATAAGTGTCAAAAAGTAAGAGATTTGATCAAAGAAACTAGACTAAATGTCTGTCTAATACACGAGTTGGTTTAAAAGATAATAAATATTAAACACTAATAAAAACATATTAAATAATAATAAAACACGAATGAAATGAGAATTTAAAAAATGACGATATACGACATCAACACTCTAACCAGTGGTGGAAACATTGACGTGAGGGAGAGGGCAGACATGATAGCAGAAACGTAGTATCGTGATATGAAGAAACGTGATTTTATTTCTTATATAAGTCATCGATCATTATTGTTACACTTAGGACCAATAAAGTTAAGCATTATTGTTGTAATAAAAAAAGAATTTAAAATGATTATAAAATATTTTAGAATAATAAAACTAATAATTTGGTTAAATATGATATTTTAAAATATTATAAAGGGTAAATATGATATTTGTAAATTAAGGTGAGCAAATACGATATTTTATATTTTAAGAAGGGTATATATGAAATTATCTCTAATAATTTTGATTTAATTTAAAGTCAAAATTGAATTGAAGTTTGACAAAAAAAGGAGTCAAAATTGGATTTTAAATATTATCAAAATGAATTGTTAGGATTTGATAATTAAAACTTTTATCTAAATTTAGTCTATAGGATTATCTAATAGGTTTTAATGAAATTAGCCTTTATTTATATTAGAAGATTAGTGAATTTTACATAAAGGTTTGATATTGTTAGGTTTTTGTAGGGGTGAACATATTGATTTATAATTTTCTGAACCAAACCAGTCTCGTACTAGTACCGGTTATAAATTTTCAGTTTGGTATTTAATTTTAAGAAATCAACAATTCTAATTTTGGTATTTTTGGGTTTAGTCCAGTTCTAGTTCTAATCTCACCCCTGATTATGCCACCATTTAGTTGGTAGAAAATTGAAATAAGAGGATTTTATCTAATAGAAGGAAATTTAATTTCTCTATTTTGAGATACCCAAAAAAGATGGAAATTATTATTTTCTTTTATTTTATCTTGTTGTAATCAACTCTTTTTTAATTATCCTCATGTTGATCTTCACACATTTCTTGATCTAATAACTAATAGGACAAGTAGGCGGGGTCTTATAGGATTTAGTAAGATGATATAGATACTTAAAGATTATATTAAAAAATAATATATTTTATTATTATTTGTTTATACTTTATCCTCCTACTCATCGTATAATCATTTTTTTATATAAAAAGGAACATTAGGGGACGGTTTTGTTTTAGAAAGCTTCTAACTTTTTTGAGAGACTTTTTAAAGAGAACATGTTACATTAATTGGTTGTGAAAATTTGTTTTTAGATTTTTTTTCCTTTTTTTAGAAAATTATTTATGAAAAGAAGTGGAAATTTTATTTTCTTCGATAAAAATTTTGAGAAAATGATTTAATAAAAATGATGGATTTTTCTTCCAAATTAGAAAGCATGAGATGACACTTTTTAGTTTTTAAGTTTAATTTGGAAAGTGGATTCGTCTGTGTTTAGCAGAAGAAAAATTTTCTGTTTTTCGTTTTTTGATTTTCTGTAAAAAATTATGGAGTTTTCATTTTCTAAAAAAAAAATAAAAAACATGTTTAGGTGAAGGGGTGGAGTTTTCTTTTTTTAGAAAACATGTTTGGTTGAAGTATTTTTTTTTTAAAAATTTGTTTGAAAAAGTATAAGAGTTTGAAAAAATTGAGAAGTTTCTGAAAATGTGAAAAAGTGATGGAGTTTTCTGTTTTATTGGAAAAATGTGCAAGTGAGCATGTTTTTCAATTTCCAATTTTCTGAAAAAATAAATGATTTTTCCGATTCTTGTTTTCTAGAGAAGTTTTAAGAAAAGTGATTAATCTGCTTTTAAAATTTTTCATTCTCTGAAAAAAAAAAAAGAGGTATTTTCTGCAACCAAACATATGGCAAAATCAAACTCTATTGTGAACTTTAAAAAAAAAACTTGATCAACGACCTGATCTATTTAAATATGACTAAATACTTGTAGCAATTTACATAGCCACGTGAGTTTTATTGTAACATCCTCGATTTGGGCCTAGTTGAAATTAAGTATATACGTGTATGTAGATTGAGGAAAGTAATAATAGTAAAGTATGTGTATTTATTATTATGTGTTTAGC